>SJYT01042623.1:404228-468367 GCA_006410635.1 Cephalophus harveyi
CCCCGCCAGATCCAGGGCAGCCAGCATGGGTACACCCCTCCCTGCCTGCCAGCTTGCTGTTTTGTGTATCAGAGGTTGCTTTGCCCCAGGGGCTCCTGAGCCTGCCCCACAGGCTGACTGCACTACACGGGTCCTGAAGCCCCAGGTGGCAGGACCCAGGAGGCCAGCCCCTCAGCAGATCAGCTCCCTGCCATGCGTGGTTCTCCCCTGGGATGTTAATTACAAGGGGGAATGGCAAGTGCAGCCTTGGATACCAGTGGTAATTACTGGTGCAGCTCATTCAGAAAAAATAATAAATGTAGGAAAAGGAGTGAGACCCAGGAGCCCACTTCCCTTTCAGCTCTGCTTGTGTTCCCTGACCCTCTGCCCTCTCCGTGGAGCTTTCTCCTCTACAGACACAGATACAGATACAGATACAGATAGTGTGCTTCAGTTGTGTCCGACTCTTTGCACCCCTATGGACTATAGCCTGCCAGGCTCCTCTGTCCATGGAGCTCTCCCAGTAAGAATAGTGGAGTAGGTTGCTGTGCCCTCTTCCAGGGGATCTTCCCAACCCAGGGATTGAACCTGCGACTCCTACGACTCTCATGCAGGGCAGGCAGATTCTTTACTGCTGAGCCACTGGTTTAATATGGGCTCTCAGTGGCTCTGAGCACCGGCCGTCCTTCCAGGTCCACGTTGGTTTCTCTGGAAGGATCTGGATCCCAGGGAGGAAGACAGGGGGAAGGCAGGGAGGGGCCGGAATTCTGGAGAAGGCCAGGTCTGCAATGGATCCTCAAGGGCAGCCCAGGGCGGCCCCCGCCTGCCCAGCCTGACCTCAGTGGGCAGGTGGGGTCCAGGGTGCCTGTGGCAGAGAGGGAACCTGGAACCTAGAGCCCCAGCAGACTTCACTGTAGAGGAGAGAACCGTGGAGGGTGCTTGGGGCTAAATCTCCCACAGCCTGGGTACAGAGACCTGCCAGGGAAGAAAGGGGAGTCACTCCGGGCTGGGCGGTGAGGGTGCCCGCCAACCTGCTCCATGTGGTCCAGAGGCAGGAGCGTCTCTGGCAGCTGCCGCCCAGGCTCCTCTGGTCAGATGTGAACAGAGGGGAGTCCGTGCCCTCCCCGGGCCAAGGCAGTACAATCTTCAGCTCAGGGACCAGAGACCAGGCTGCCTCCCTGCGGGGAGACGCCTGTGAGGCCAGAGCATCAGGGGCAGATGAGAACCGAGCAGCCTCATCACCGCCCTGGTCTGTTTCCCTCCTCCCCTCGCAGGGCTGAGGCGGCTGTTAAGGTAGTCCAAGTGCATGCTGGAAAAGAATTTCCCGACACAGAGCATTTCCGAAGGGACTGAGCTTATTAAGAAAAAAGAGCAGAGATAATGTGGGCACTGTGAGCACACTGGGCCAACCTCCTGGCAGACCAGGGAAAGCTGACAGTTTTTGTGGGTGAGCAGCCAATTTTTATAGCCTCAAGACAAAGAAAATTTCCTGCTGGAAGGTTGGAGTTCAGTGATTGGTTAGGGCACTATAGGGTGTTTACTGGAGTGGGCATCTTTGCCTAATTGGGAGTCAGGAAGCTTGTTAGTGATGATCAGAGAGGGCTTTTGGCAACGGTTACAGAGGGGCTCAATTACCTTCAGAGGTGACCTTGGTTTAGGGCTCACGCCTGTGGCCTTGGGGCAGGACTCAACAGCGGGGGCTACAGTGACCGCACAGCCAGCCAGGGTTACACAAGCAGCCAGGAACAGGGCTGAGGGAGAGAACCCAGGCCCTGGGGGCCCGAGGGAGGGGCTGACCCGGGAGAGAAGCGGGAGGAAGGGGAGCCGGAGGGGGCTTGGGTTCAGAGCCCCTGCCCCTCACGCGAGGCGGGCACCTCACACCCCCTGTCTTCTGTAATCCTCGCAGCACTTACCAGTGAAGATGCAGCTGCTGTCTTGAGCCCCTTGGGGCCCCTCGCCCGCGCTCGGCATTGACACACTTTCTCCTTTGGGTCTCCATGCCCCAGCCATGGGGGAGTTGTTCTCCCCACGTCCTAGGTGAGCAAACTGAGACCCAGAGGGGCAGCCGGTCACGTGTAGAGCTTGCACAGCGCGTTGGAGACAGCGCTGGGACTCACCCAGCCGCTTGGATTGTGGCATCTGTGTCCTCCCCAGAGTTCTGGAGGGGCCTCCTGGGGCACCCTAGGGGTCAGAGTTCAGTTAGGACCACAGTGATTCGAGTAGGGGATGCTTAAAATAAAGAACTATTACGCTATGCTTTGGAGAAGGCAATGGCACCCCACTCCAGCACTCTTGCTTGGAAAATCCCATGGATAGAGGAGCCTGGTAGGCTGCAGTCCATGGGATCGCTGAGAGTCGGACACGACTGAGCGACTTCACTTTCACTTTTCACTTTTATACTTTGGAGAAGGAAATGGCAACCCACTCCAGTGTTCTTGCCTGGAGAATCCCAGGGATGGGGGAGCCTGGTGGGCTGCCGTCTATGGGGTCGCACAGAGTCAGACATGACTGAAGCGACTTAGCAGCAGCAGCAGCAGCACGCTATGCTTTGGAGTGACTCTAAGGATGTCAGGAGAAATCTGAAGGGAACCCCAGGACTGAGGAAGAGCAACCTTCCACTGGGATGCTCCCCGCCCCCCCGCCCCCACCCTGGAGGCCAGAGTTCAGACCTTGATGGGGAGTGTGGTGGCAGCCGCCTGGATGGCAGAGAAGTTGCTGGCTTCACCCAGAGCAGATGCCAAAGGGCAGGAAACACCCTCGGGCGCCGGTCAGCCAAGGCTGTGCACGGAGGGGGTTGGGAGCTCTGAGGGTGAAAGGCCCGGAGCACTCAATCCACTCGGGGTCACCTGGTCAGGGGGCCACGGCGAGGTGGTCTCCAGACACAAGCTCTCCAAGGAGTCACGCGCTGTACAGCTGGGGCAAAGCCTCTCTCTCGCGCACTTGGTGGAAGGAAAACAGCACCGCGGACCAGGAAGAGACTGCTTCCCTGGTAATGTCCCTCCAGCGCCCTCTACTGACAAAACTTAACCTGATGTCCCCCGCAAGGAGAAGCGCTGAGTCCCAGTCCAGAATGAAAGTGAAAGTCACTCAGTCCTCTCGGACTCCTTGCGACCCCAAGGACGATAGAGTCCATGGAATTCTCCGGGCCAGAATATTGGAGTGGGTAGCCTTTCCCTTCTCCAGAGGATCTTCCGAACCCAGGGATCAAACCCAGATCTCCCGCATTGCAGGCAGATTCTTTAACAGCTGAGCCACAAGGGAAGACCAGCAACTCAGGAGCTGTGGGCTGAGGGACGGTAAATCAGGGGTCTGCAAACCATAAGCAGAAAACAATGGCACTCCACTCCAGTACTTTTGCCTGGAAAATCCCATGGGCAGAGGAGCTTGGTAGGCTGCAGTCCATGGGGTGGTTAAGAGTCGGACACGACTGAGCAAAAGCAACTTCACTTTCACTTTTCACTTTCATGCATTGGAGAAGGAAATGGCAACCCACTCCAGTGTTCTTGCCTGGAGAATCCCAGGGATGGGGGAGCCTGGTGGGCTGCCGTCTCTGGGGTCGCACAGAGTCGGACACGACTGAAGTGACTTAGCAGCAGCAGCAGCAAACCATCACCTGCAAGGCTCATGTGGCCTGTCATCTGTTCTTGTATGACCCCTGAGCCGAGAATGGTTTTGACATTTTTAAATGATTGAAAGAATAATTAAGAGAATATTATTTCATGATGTGACCTTTATAGGAAATTCAAATTTCAGTGTTCACAAATAAGTGTTGAATTGTGTCATTTTAAAAAATGTGGAAATTTTCTCTCCTTAAAAGCCTTCATTGTATCCTTGATTATTCTCTTGGTCTTCCAGTCCTAAAACAGTTTATCTGACATTTACAGAAGTCTGACAAGTAGTCATGTATGGGTGTGAGTGTTGGACCATAAAGAAGGTTGAGCGCTGAACAAACTGTGGTGCTTGAGAAGACTCTTGAGAGCCCCTTAGACTGCAAGGAGATCAAACCAGTCAGTCCTAAAGGAAATCAACCCTGGATATTCATTGGCAGGACTGACGCTGAAACTGAAGCTCCAATCCTTTGGCCACATGATGTGAAGAGCCAACTCACTGGAAAAGACCCTGATGCTGGGAAAGATTGAAGGCAGGAGGAGAGGGGGGTGACATAGGATGAGGTGGGTTGGATGGCATCACTGACTCAATGGACATGAGTTTGGGCAGACTCCAGGAAATAGTGAAAGACAGGGAAGCCTGGCGTGCTGCAGTCCATGAGGTCAAAAAGAGTTGAACATGGACATGATTGAGTGACTGAACAGCAACAACAGCTGACAAGTACTACAATGAACTGATAACTGTCCTGGTCTTCTTTGGCCACCAAGAATTGCCACTGTGCCACTTCTATAGCTGTTAGATCCAAGCTGCCACACTCTGGCCTGGTCAAGTCTCTGGACAGCCCAATGCCAGGAGATGGAAAAGGAGCCCATTTGGGACTCTCGTAAGACACCTTGAAGTGAGGGATCCAAGAGGGCTTGGCTGGAGGAGGAATGCAATCTTCACTGAAGGTACAGTTTTCTTTTGCAGGATTTGCCCTATGAAAGAGGTCATTGTCCCTCTTGGGAAGTTTCGGGGGAGGTTAAAGACCTCAGATGCCACTAATAAGTCTCAAGTGACAAGGATGAAGTCAGCTCTTTCTGACCAGACCTGAGACATCCTCCTGGTTCTACAGCTGGAGGCCTCTTGTTCCTGGGCCACAGAGCCCCCTGGTGCCACTTCCCACTAGGCCAGCCCTGCATCTACCATACCAGGCCCACCTTCTTCAAAACACACCACCCCGAAACCTAAGGCACCCTTCACACTCATCTTTTTTTTTTTTTTTTACAAAGTATAGGTGATTTATAATGTTGTGTTAGTTTCAGGTGTAATGCTCATCTGATCCTGTCTCATGGGCCCATTTCACAGATGGAAAAACTGAGTCAAGTTCACTAGATGGCTGCAAGGAGGGAGGAAACAGTAGAAACTTAGAGACAACAGGACTGGCTTCCAGTTTCAGCTCCAATTCAGGTGCTCTGGGCAAATCCCACCTGTGTGAGAGACTCTCCTTCAATACCTACAAAATCTGCCTTCTCTGCACCTCTCCAGTCCCCACACACGTCTACCCGCCCTAGCTCCTCCATCTATAAAATGGGTCTGTGAAGTTTAATTTAGAAAAGCCACATTAAAGCATGGAACAGTAGCTCAGTAGAGAACCAAGGTGGCCCAGACCTCAGCCCCCAGAGACTGTACTCCCATGAACAGAGCAGCCCATCCACAGGCCAGCCTGCCTGATGCCAGTCTGACGACGCTGGTGGCTGAGCCTTTCAGCTGAGATGCAGCTCTGAAGAGGGGATGAAGCATCTCGGCTGGGGGGAGGCCCCTGCGCAGCTCCTGTCCCCTCCGGTATTAATTGGTTGGTATCTGGAACAGATGGGGTGGTAGGTCTTTTTCTCCCCCTGCCCTGTTTTTCAAAGAGCTTTGGTCCAGGAGATAACCATGTAATTAAACAAGTAGAAAAGCAAAACAATCCTCTTAGACAGACCTCACCATCTTCCATCCCTTGTAAATCTATTAATGAACTGTAATTGCAAAGATTAAACCCTTCCTGAAACCCAGTAACCAGTTCACCATGTCGAGGAAAGACTCCCAATGTCATCCAAGACCTAAAAAGGGAAAGAAAATAATGTTAATTAGCTGAGCTCTGTTTATCTACACGAAAGTAAAATACATACATATTGGTTGCATAGCAATGTGACATTTGCCAATAGACTCTGGCTGCCTGGGGGAGATGCTGGTTTTCCTTATTTCTGGGGCTTGTTTATAACCTTCTGTTAATCAAACCGAAAGCTGAAAGAGATTTGGAAGTTGGGTCTCCTAAGGACTGGAAGCAGATGTGGGGAGAATTGAGATGAGTTAACTGCAGGAGTTTGAGCTGGGGACGAATCCAGAGATGACGCCTGCTGCCTTCCTCAGGGCCTAAAGAGGTCGAACTGATTCCCCCGGGGCAGGGAAAAAGCAGGGAGGAGGGAGTTGCATAGGGCAGGCGTCAGGGAGAGAGCACCAAGTGAGCTGGTAACGGTCCACACTCATTGCGGGTGGAGGACTGACCTGGGAAGGCTATCTTCACTCTTCCCACCAACTCCGACCCCATCAACCCGCCATACACACTGTGCCGCCCACCCCATATCGATTTCCTTGGCAACGGCAGCTCAGGCTTCTCACTCCTCATGTTCTTGAAGAGATCATTCCCGTATCCAGGTTCAGGAGTGGACAGAGCCCCAGACCTGTATCTCCCCGCACAGTGATGGATTCAGTGATGGGTGCAGTCAGAGATGCTGACTCTTGTGCAAGCGATTTAATGAGAGTGTCTCAAGAGAAACCTGGAAGAAATGGGCATCTGAGTGGTTTCCAGTTTTTGACTAATATGAATCAAGCTGCCAAACACATCCTTATAATAGATTTTTGAGGACATATGTTTTTACTTCTCTCGGGAAAACAGCCAAAGTGGAACCATTAAGTCATGGATTAGGTATGTGTTAAACTTTATGAGAAGCTATCAAATTGCTTTCCAAAGCTACCAGCCCACACTCCCACCGGCAATGGACGAGGGTCCCCACGACCTTGCCAGCACCTAGTAATTTTAGCCATTTCAATAGGAGTAGAGTATCTTTTGTGGTTTTTATTTCACATTTGCCTGAAAACTAGTAACATTTTCCATCTTCTCCTGTACTTATTGGTTACCATGAACTTATTGTGAAGTGTCCATTGGAGCATTTTGACCATTTTTTATTGCAATTTTCACAGGGAAGTCTTGTACATTTTTTTTTAAATTTTACTTTACAATACTGTATTGTTTTTGCCATACATCAACATGAATCCACCACGGGTGTACACATGTTCCCAGTCCTGAACCCCCTCCCACCTCCCTCCCCATACCATCTTTCGATTGAATCTCTGTATTTATTTGGGGGTTTTGCTATAATAGTAAGTAGTATTTTTCTTTCACTTACCAATTTTGGGTTGCTAGTACACAGAAATACAACTGATGCGTATATAGCAGACTTGTATATCCCTCAGTTGGCACCCGAGCCTGAAGTAAACAAGCATTTATTTGAGCTCCCTGAGTCTACAAAGGGTTGATGGTGCAGAAGATGGCAGAGATAGAGGAAAGCTAAGCCTTCCTGCCAGGCTATCTGCAGATAGTCTACGTTACATAGCACTTAATATATGTCAGACACTACATTAAATGTGTGTGTATAAACATGTACACGCATATATTCAATCCTTAGAAACACCCCATGAGGCAGGAGCTGTCATTACTCATTCCATTTTACTGGGAGAAACTGAAGCTGGGAGAGTTTATGTAACTCCATAAAGGTCACCCAGCCAGTAAATTTAGAGCCAGGTTCAAATCCAGCAGGCCTGAACTGACCTCCTAGCCTGTGCTCCCAGCCCTGATGCTGTCTCCAGCACGTCCTTGAAGATGACCTTGAAGGTTGATTGATCGATGCCTGCAAAGGCTGAGCACGGCACACAGTGAGAACTCAGGAAACACTGGCTGAGGGTCAGGCACTGCCCTGCACAGTGGGGAGGCTGCGGTAACTGAGCCAGACAGAGCCCTGAGGGGTGCCCAGTCCCATGTGGTGGATGGAGGAGTGAACAGTCACTTACGGCCCAGAGGAGAGCCGACTGGAGAGGCTCGGGGCCATGGGAACAAGGAGGGGCAGTGGAGAAGAGGAGGAAGCAGCATGTGCAAAGGCCCAGTGGGGAGGAGGGCAGGCCTGGCTCAGGGCCCAGAGAGGAAGAGGGGAGCCATTGCTCAGGAGCTAAGCAGGGAGGCAGGGAGGGTTCTAGGAGGGTAATTTGGGGGAAGTGCCAGGGCCAGATTGAGGAGGACCAGCTTGGCATCATGGGGAGGCCAGCGTGAAGCAGCCAGGATGGGGGCTGGGCTCAGAGTCAGCTCTCGACCCCCGCATTCCATGAGCTCAGGGGCTTCCCCTGTAAGAGCCCCAGGGATGTGGGGGCTGCTCCCCTCCGCAGTCTTCTCACACCCTTCACTCTGGGGCAATCCTGTAGACAGACCCCGGAGCTGCCAGGCTGTGGGGGTGTAAGGCACCCCCTCACTCCCCCATGCATCTCCTCTCCCGTTTTATCCCCCGCCCTCTGAGGCTGTTCCAGTTCATTAAATGATGAACCAGCCTCATTTTGGAAGCTTCCAGCTCATTAATGGGTGAGGAGAGATGAGTGAGGGATGACTCTCAGGAAAGATCCCCTGGCTAGGATCCTCTGGCTAGGCCATGGAAAGATCTCCTGAACTGCCCTCCTGGTGGGGGGTGTTCAGGGAGCAATTCTGAGACCCTCATCCGTGCCGTCAGGAGGCCTGGTGAGTCTGCATCCTAGCCGCCAGGAAAGGTAAACCTCGCGAGGCTTCCCCACTGGGTCCCTGCAGTCCTTCAAGGTAGGACCACTACATGCAGGATCACCTCTGGGGGCCCAGGGCGGTGGGAGCAGAAGATGGTGGCCTGGCCCAGTTCCTTCCTGGTCCCACGTGTCCATCTTATCAAAGGCTCCTTCCCCTGCTGGGAGGTGGACATAGACGTGGCCTTAGCTGGGGCCTAGAGCAGGCATGTGGATGGGGTCCATTGTGGTTGGACCATGGGGTGATGGAGGCCAGATGCTGGCTCTGGGTTCTGTCTGACTCTCCCTTTCCCATCGAGGGAGAGAGGAGTTGAGAAATATCATAAAACCTGAGCAGGATGGCTGGGGGAAGGGGCTATCCCTGACCCTAGCCCCAGGCCAAGAATATGCTCAGTGAACTTGCTCCCCCATCCTCGAGATGCTCAACAGGTGCCCAATTCAGCCTCCTCCTTACCTCCCAGGTCGTGAAGATGGTGAAACAGGAAATGTCCCCCCCTTCTCCCACCCACTGGGCAATGGGGACAGCTGGAAGGGCAGGCAGGAGAGGGAAGCTATTCCTGGAAGGGGAACAGTGTAAGCAAAGGCTCAGACGTGGGAACTTAGAAGACAGTAAGGGGATGCGGACGAGACAAGCCTGCGTGAAAGGCAGGAAATGTGCTGGGAACAAGGGACAGATGACTGTGCCACGGGAGGATGGCCCGTCCTGTAGAGCTCAGGCGCCGGGGACTCCACCCTGACAGGCAGGTCAGTGGCTCCGTCTCCCCTGATTCCACCCCACTGGGTTTTCTCTAACCACATGCAAGGACAGCGCACAGAGCCCGGAGTGTGGGAGGTGTCCCCGCTGCTCAGAGGACGCGGAGCTGATCCTGGGCATCTGGGTGCGGGGAGCGGGGATGGGAGTGCTTTTCATCCTCATCCTCCTTCTGGGGTCATCCACTGACATCATCTGCAAGGGGTAACTGAGGCTGGTCCCCCTCTGGGTGGCTGTGGAGGCTTGGTGGGCTTAAAGGCACAGTGGCTGGGGACAAGAGGGACAGCTTTCTGGTGGCTCAGTGTGTTGGGGATGGGGGTCCGGCTGGCCACCCATCTCTCCCCACCCTGAGAGTCAGTTCCCGCCTGGGTGGTGGGCCTGTGGATGAAGCTCAGGATAGGAAGCCAGGACTCTGCTGATGGAGAGGCCCAACTAGAATCCAGATCTGGTGGATGTGAACGCCACTGCCCAGGGAAGGGTGCCCAGCAGGGAGGCTGCCCCAGCTGGAAGGATGTTGGCGAGGGATGAGTCTCCTGGCACACTTTGCAGCGGGCACCACAAATCCCAGTACAGCTTAGGATCCGGAACTTAGATCCGTGGGTTTTCGGAGTTTCATAAACCCAGGACCTGGGATTCGAAGATTCTTATGGTTGAGAACTGCAGAGGCTCAGACCCTAGAAAACGAGAGCTCTCAAGTTTTTCAGGGCATCTAGTCTAACAAATAAGTTACTATATTTTCAAAATATGGGTGAGGGGGTGGTGATGGAAGTACTTTAAACTATTTCCTGGGAGCCCAGTGCACGGAGCACTAAAGACTGAGCCTCGGTTTGGAGCTCGGTGGGCTTCTGAGACCTCTGGGCTCTTCCTCCCCGCCCCACCTCATTCCCTACCAGGCAGCCCCAGACACTGTGGTCCAAGCCCCTTAGTTGAGGAATGGAGACGCTGAGGCCCAGAGCGGGCAGAGACCTGCCCAAGGTCACCCGGGAGCCAGAGGCAGAGCCCGCTCCATCCTCTCCCCTCCTGGGCTTTGTGTGCACAGCTGCCACCAGGCAACCAGCCAGTTGGCACTCGGACTCGGAGCTGCTGGGAGCAGATAAGCAGGATCCAGGGGAAGGACAGAACTAGCTGAGCCTGAGGCCAGGCCCAGGCAGCAGAGATGCTGGGAGCGTGGCAGCTGGTAGGGATGGGGTGGGGGCGTGGTATTAGGTTTGGTTTACCCCTGCCCTTCTCTCCACACCCCATCTCAAAATAAAACATCTAAAACCATAATTTTTTTTTTTTTTTTGAGTAACTTACCTGTGCCAGGAGCTCTCCACACATCACCCATTAGAACAGTAGTTACTGAGCACCTACTGTGTACCAGGTACTATTCAGCAATCAGGAGACCGCAGAGACTTTCCTTCCAGGATCCTGACCCATGGAGCAGGGCTGAGTCCCTTTTTGCAGATGAGGAAACTATCATTAAGCAACTCACCCATGTTACTCAGCTGATAAGTGGCCTGATAGAATCCAGCCAGGCCCAACCGCAAAGCCTGCCGCCCTCAGGGCCCAGGACGTGAAGGGCCTCACAAAGGCAGGCCTGCAGTGACAAAGCTCTGCCCTTCTCTCAGTGGGGCTCCTGGGGGACAGTGGGCCGCAGATTTGGCTGTAAGGGAGCACTCAGATGTTGGGGGGTTGCAGCCAGTATCTGGTAGGATTTGGCATCTTAGAAATTTACCTTCAAAGAGACAGGATTGGCCAAGTCAGGGAGAGGGAAGAGGGAGGCTGCCTCCCAACCCAGCAAAGGGCACTGGGGCTCATTTCTTCACACAGAACCCTCGCAACAACCCTGAGCAGAGCTCCCGTGATCACCCCATTCCACTGATGAGGAAACTGAGGCTCAGGGAAGTTAGGGACTTGTCAGAGGTCATAGGAGGTACAGAGCTGGGATCATAGCCCAGGCCCTCCTGCTCTAATTCCACGGCCTGCCAGTGCAACTCTGTTTTCTGCCTCTGGGATCTCTGACCCTGAAAGCCTTCCAGAACATTCCCCTGCACCCGTGCTTGTCCTCTCCTCACAAAGCAGGTTCAGGTGACCCCAGGACAGCCCAGAGGACAGTGGTCTCTCACCTTCTCCCTGGACCCTCTTCTTCCATCAGCGTCACCCACCATCACCCTGACTTTTCCAGCAGCCACACTCCCGTAAATTCCCGTGGAACCTCCAGCTCGGTCTTTCCAGGAGTTGCTAACAAGGCAGCTCGCCCTTGCCTTCTACTCTGCAGCTAATTTTGAACCTAAATGCCAAACATTCCGAGTGTCCATATTACACGCCATCGGCTTGGTCTCACCCTGAGGTCGGCTGGAGGCCGCGGTGAGCGGTGTCCCTCCTGGCTCTGTCTGCGGATCTGGTTGGTTGGTGTTTGAAGTTCTTCCACCAAGTAGAGCAGGAGGCCTGGGCGGGACAGAGCCCTGTGGTTCACCACTGCAGACCGCCTCCTAGGCCAGGATCCCCTCGGGACGGGTCCTCCTGGGGCTGCATGGCCCAGCCAGCCGGACAGGCCGTCCTCTGTCCGAGGCCCTCTGTCTGTCGTCCCTGTGGTCGCTGGTGTCTGACCTGTCCCCCCTCCCTCTGTCTCCTTCCCCACCTCTCTCCTTGTCATTATTCCTTTTTTCCCCTCCTCTCCCTCCTCTGTATCCTCCTAATTCTCTTGTCCCACCCCGTCTCCCTCTTCACCTCCCTTCCTCCTCCACCTTCTGTCCTATGCTGATGGTCAAGGTCACAGCCACCGAGACCTCTCCTCATCTGCCCCCAAAGGGTCTTTGGCTCTGCCCTGGGCCACAGTGAGGGAGATAGCCAGAGCCCGAAGGTGGGTGGGAGTCGGAGGCTTGGGCCCACTGAGCCGTCTCAGATTGGGAAAGTCACACCCACCGCAGTGCATAGCCACACTGGTCCCCAGCATGGACACAGAGCCCTCTTTCCTGTGTTTCCCAGAGGAAATACATTGTTGTCCTGGCGGGAGGGGCATCCAGAGGTCATCCTGCCCCTCCCCCTGCCCCCAGCAGCTCTGGATCCAGGACGGGCTGAGTGGAGTTTGTCTCTCTGGGGGAGTGAGTCCCACACTATCCTCTTCATCTCCACGATGACCAGTGTCCCTGAGCCCACACGACCTGGAAGTCCTCTCTCAGGTCTGCCCTGCATCCTGCATGCTGTAGGGCTGGGCAGGTGAACGGCTCTCTGGTCTCGAGCCTTCCCTGTGATCGGGTCCCGGCTCTTCTCCAGTCTCAGCGCCGTTCCCACGTCCTTTCCCTTTGCCTGTGTTCCAGCCCCTCGGACGTGGAGCCTTGAGCCCTGCCTCCCCACCCCTGTTCTCCCTCCCACTTTCCTCCGAGTTCCCTGGGGTTGCAAGCTGCTATGTTCGTCTGTGAAGCCGAGCTGGAAACCTGGGCTGTGCTTCCAGAAGCTCCCCCTCTTGGGAGGATCCAGGGCTTCTCGCCTTCTCCCTCTGCTGCTTCTGGCAGCTGGGAGCTGACCTGAGGTGGACCCTGCGTGGGCTTCTGTTCCAAGTCCTCTGTCTGGTAACAGGACCAGGCCTCCAGGGGGAGGTGAGCATGAGGCTACGGAAGGTGGGAGATCAGCTCCTGGCTGTGGAGACCCTCTGGTCATCAGGGACAAGTGAGGATGACCTCATTCCCTGCTTCCGCACTGCTTGAGAAGAAGAACAGCTGAGATTGTATGTCTTTGGAGTGGACAAGGAGAAAGGGGGCTGGAGGTGGGGGCATCTGGACCTGCACGGGTGCGGCCCGAGTTCCAGCTGTGGGTGGCCTGGGAGTGGCGATCTGCTCTGACGTGAACGCAAAGTCAGTGAACTTTATCCCTATTTTCTGGGTGGGATCCCATCCCAAGTCCGCCGCTGCTCCATCCCTTGCTCTCGGCAAAGGTGCCCAGGCCAGGGACGCCGCCCAGTTCTTCTTGGGGGTGAGGAGGTAGTTCTGCCGGTCTGGTGAGCAAAGGATGTGAACAGAGTCCCCTCAGCATCCAGAGATGCTTCTAGACTGGCTCCTGGCCTCAAGGCCCCTGACTACTGGGTCCCCCCATCCACCTCTGGGTGCTGTCCTGCCCAGCTGAGCACCCATGTCTCCCATCAGCTCTCCTCTGAAGCCAATGAACATGACCAAGGCCACGGTCAGCTACTGCCAGAAGACCCACGTGATGAGCGCTGTGGAGCGGAGCTTCACGGACCAGAGCACCCTGTAGGAGGATGAGCGGCTGGGCCTCTCCTTCATGGACGCCCACGGCTACAGCCCCCGGGGTGAGTGCCTGCCCCTTCCTCGTGGCCCCCAGACACTCCTGCCCCAGACTCCTGAGCCAACAGCACGGAGCCCCCCATCAGCGGATTCTGTAACACCCCGAACCACAGGACTAGGCATCCTGCTGGGTACCAGCACGGGCCTGGGATACAGAGAAGGCGCAGCTGGTGATCTGTACTGTGCACTGGAGGAGCTTGCAAAAGACTCAACAAAAGGAAGAGGAATGCACGATCAAGTGTGACAGTCATCAAAGAGGAGAGGCAAGGTGCTGCTGTGTGAACAGAGAGATCAGAGTGGGCTCCCCGTTTACTGACTGCCCGCTGTATGAGAGACAGAGGATCCAGGGGATGAGAGGGACTGAGCTGCAGCCACACAGACCTGGACTGCATCTCAGATGCCCTGAGCTGTGTGGCTTGGGGCGAATCATTTACCCTCTCTGAGGGTCTGCTTCCACCTCTGTAAAAGGGGGTGATAGCCCAGCGCTGCTGAGAAGACCAGCGCAGCACATATAAACCCCTTGGTGCCAAGCCTGCCCCAAAGGAAAAGCACAGGCATTATATAGATGTGCTGGGCCCTGAGCTATTTGATAGGAGCTTGTCGTATATTATTCCACTAACTCTCTTTGCTTTTATGATGTAGTATTTTATTTCTATAAAAATTCTCTATAGCAAATGTGTAAATTATGAAACAGAATACTAAACTGCTGTGGTTCAGAGCTTGGGAAGTAGGTTTCCAAGAGAGCTGAGCTCTCCCCAAAGACATTCCCCCCAAACATTCCCCTACTGTCTCCCGGAGGTGACCGCTGTCCTGCATTTTGGGTTTAGGCTGTTCAGTTTTTTTTTTTTTTTTTTTGTAGTCTGACCATATATGTCTCTACCAGAAGCAAGATGTCTTCTAGTTGTGCCCTCACGGACTTTATAAAAATGCTCTCATTAGGTTTGAATTTTTCTGTGCCTTGATTTTTTTGCTCCAGATTGTTTCTGTACATAAATGTATGGACCTGTGGTTCATTGGTTTTGCTGAGGTATGGTATTTCATCCAATGTATGTATCACAATTTACGTATCCATCCTCTCTGAGGATAAGAGTTGTTTCTGCTTCTTGTCTGACTTTTCCGGTTGTTTGGTTGGCCAGTTCTCCTACACAAGGCTGCCGTGAACATCCTTGCATGCCTCTTGACGTACCCGCACAGTAGACTCTCTGGAGTGTGTCCTACAGGGGAATTGCTGACTTGTGGAGTGTGTATTTGTTCAGCTTCACAAGAGGCTGCACCAAAGTTTTCTCAAAAATGGCCGTGGTCATTTCCACTCCCAGCAGGGATGTGTCAGAGTTTCCATTGCTCTCATCCAGACCCAAATTTGTCAGGCTTCTAAATTTTTGCCGGAATAGTAGGAGTAAAATGGTGACTCTGTGTTCATAATTTTCACTTCCCTGATTACTAATGAAACTAAACATATTTTCAGATGATTATCAGCCTCCAGTTTTCTTCTGTGAAATGCCCATTTGTGTCTTTTATCTAATTTTCTACCCTTTGTTTGCTGCGACCCTAATGATTTTTAGGAGTTCTTTATCCATTTAGGATAATAGTTGCTTATTGATTCCATGCTGCAAATACCTCTCCCCATTTGAGACTGGTCTTTTCGTTTACTTGTAGTCTTTGAGTGAACAGAAGGTCTTTTTATAACTTAGACAAATCTTTCCGTCTTTCCGTATACACTTTTAGTGCTTTGGTGAAGAAATCCTCTCCTACCCAAGGTCATTAAAAAAGTCTCTGTTTTCTTCTGAAATATTTCAAGTTTTGCATTTCACATTCAAGCCTTTATCCATCTGGAATTGATTTTTGTAGTGCTCTGAGATGAAGTTTGATTTTCTTTTCCTATATAGATCAACAATTATTGTAGCATAGATCATCCTGGGTCTATAAGGACAATTTCATCGTATGCTGACTTTCCGTATGCATGTGGGTCTGTCTGTGGACACTCTATTCTCTTCCAGTGTGCTAGTACTAATCAGCGTGGCTTTATAAGTTTGATACATAAAATGCAAGTTCCCTGCTTTTGTTTCTCACATGTTTATTCGCAATTTTTCCCTTATTCTTTTTCTTATGAAATTGTATAATCAGCTTGTCAAGTTCCTTGAAATATGCCTTGGAATTTTGATTAGAATTTTATTAAATCTGTGAAACTATTTAAGAAGAACTGTTGTCTCTAGAACATTAAGTCTTCTCATTTATGGACAGATATATCTCTTTCAAGTTAGGTCTTGAACACCTTTCAGTAATTTTCTCCAGAAATATTTTGAACTGTTAATTGTTATACACAGTCTTGCTTCTCTTATATTTTCAATTGTTATTGTAATTGGTGTCTTTTTTTTTTTTTTTTTGTAGTTGGTATCTTTTAAACTAGGATTCCTAAGTATTGCTGGTAAACAGAAATATAAATGATGTTTCTGTGTTCACCTTATATCTCTACACTTTGTTTGAGTCTCTTACTAATTTTGATCATTTGTCTGCAGATTTGTTTGGATTTACTATGAGTAGAGTCAAAGCGTCTCCGTTTGTTTCTTTTTTACTTATTCATTAGCCTTTCATTTCAAGTTCTTGTCTTATAGCACTGGCACTGGTCAAGAGATTGGAGCCTCCAATATAATCCTGAGTGAAAGAGGTGATAGGAACCATCTAGTCTGTTTTCCTGATTTTAAAGAAAATTCTACATTTCAACATATGCTGTAGGCTTTTGATATAAACATTTTATCAGATTTAAAAAGCTCCCTTCTATTTCTACTTAGCTAAGAATTATTTTGTTGATGGGTGTTAAATTTCCCAGAGGCTTATATTATTGATCTGTTATATGATAAGAATCAGGCTTACCCGGTGTCTCAGTGGTAAAGAACCCGCCTGTAATGCAGGAGACATGGGTTCGATCCTAGGGTTGGGAAGATCCCCTGGTGAAGGAAATGGCAACCTACTCCAGTATTCTTGCCCGGGAAATCCCATGGACAAAAGAGCTTGGTGGGATACAGTCCATGGGGCCACGAAAAGAGTCAGACATGACTTAGCAACTAAACAACAACAATAATGGTATAAATGATTCACAAATTTTTCTAATGCTCATCGATACTTATAATCCTGGAATAACTCAACTCAGTTATAATGTATTATGTTTTCAGTAACTTAGTATCTGGGCTTCCCTGGTGACTCAGATGGTAAGGAATCTGCCTGCAATGCAGGAGACCAGGGTTCAGTCCCTGGGTTGAAAAGACACCCTGGAGAAAGGAATGGCAACCCACTCTAATATTCTTGCCTGGAGAACCCCATGGCCAGAGGGACCTGGCAGGCTGCCGTCATGGGGTCGCAAAGAGCTGGACGTGACTCAGCAACTCACACTTTAATAGTGTTCATGACTTTTAAGGTTACAATCATGAAAAGTATATGAATTTTAATCTTTCTTATAACACCCTTGTCTGATTTTTATGTTTTTTTTTAATTTAATTAATTAATTTATTTTACTTTACAATATTGTATTGGTTTTGCCATACGTTGACTTGAATCCGCCCTTGTCTGATTTTTTGAATCAAGAGTATAATATTCTCATAAAATTTATTAGGAACTGCCCCCCTTTTCCCAATTTCTGAAATTTTGGAATGACATAATCTTTGAAAGTTTGGTGGGAGTCATCTGCAAAGCAATTCAGGCCTAGCATTTTTCTTTTTGGAAAGATTTTAAACTCATAAAATAATTTATTTAAATTAACACAAGGTTATGCAGACATTCTGTTTCTTCTTAGTCACTTTCAGTAAGTTATTCTTTTCTAGGAAGATATCTATTTAATCTAAGTTTCAAATGTATCGACACACACTAATTCACTCTATTGTGTTGTTATTTTTTTTCACACTCTCATTAAATCTTTCAGCAGCCCTTCACAATGGTTATTATCAACCCCTCGTTTTACATGAGGGGGTAAAAAAGGCTTGAGGAAAGGGAGTTACTTGTCCAGGCCACATATCCAAAGAGTGACAGAGTCAGGGTTTAGAACTCAGTATTTCTAAGTTGCAAACACAGACCATTCCTACTAAGATTTGGACAGACAAATGGGAAGGAAAGCCATTACAGCTGAAAAATAGCTGCTCCAAGCGTGAACGTGGGCAAATGAGAAAGACGTGGAGAGACCTGGCTGGGCTGGAGACTGGGCTGTATTCTCAGGTGAGTGAGAAGGAGCCTGGGGAGGAGTGGGGCAAGGGGCAGCCTCGCTGTAAATCTTGGTGGGGTGTATGTAGGAGACACAGGCTTTGCCTCCAGGAGCTCCAGCATCTCCTTGGAGAGACACGACTGTCTTTGGGGAGGGGAGATCAGGTTTGTTGCCACGTGGGTGGTATGAACGATTAACGCTATCAGAGTTCTGAGAAGGGATACAGGATGGTAAGAAAAGACTTTCCCAGTGAATTAGGACCTGAACTGAGATCAGCAGGCTCTGACTCACAATGATGGGTAAAGGCACTGTCTGAAGGCGGGATCCAGAGCACGGGAAATGTATGGCAGCTGAGAAACCCAGGGATTTAGGAGACTGGAACGAGCCTCAACATCTGTATCTCCTTCCTCTCCTTGCCAACCCCTGCCAAGGCTCGGTCACTACCTTCCTCCCTCCCAGCAGTAGAAGCAAGGCTGACATCTGCCCTGGCACAGGGCTCTGTGCCCAGAAGGGCCTCATGCTTGGTTTACTGCCCTCTTAACATTGTTTCAAAATGCTTCATAATTTTATCTTAGAACTTACATTTTGCAAGAAAAGTTCACAGAGACAATGGAGGACGTGAGTGAGCTGGGGAGGTCCACGCTCATACATGTGCCACTGACCCTTCCTTGTTTGCACAAAGTATCCACAATGCCCCCTGAACATAGAATTCCAGGGGACCTGCAATGTTTGAGTGGGCATTCAGCAACATGCAAGGTGAATACAAGGTGCCACTTAATACCTGCTAAGATGGCTATTATTTTAAAAATTAACTTTAAAAAACAGAATAAAAGAAGTGTTGGTGAGGATATGGAGAAATTGGAACCCTTGTACATTACCGGTGTAACAGTATAACGGTGCAGCCACTGTGGAAAACAGTATGGCACTTCCCCAAAAAAATGAAAATGGAATTACCACGTGATCCAGCAAGTTCACTTCTGAGTTCACTCAGAAGAATAAAAAGTGGTGACTTGAACAGATGCCTGTACAGCACACCTTGCTTTATTGCACTTCACAGATACTGCATTTTTCACCACTCTGTGTCTAGCAAGTCTATTGGCATCGTTTTTCCAACAGCATTTGCTCATTTTATGTATCTATGTCACATTTTGGTAATTCTCATGATATTTCAAGTACTTCATTATTACTATGTTTGCCATGGTGACAGTGATCGGTGATCTTTGATGTTATTACTACAAATCCCTGAAGGCTCAGATGATGGTTAGCATATTTTAGCAATGAAGTATTTTTTTAAATTTAAATTTATTTATTTTAATTGAAGGCTAATTACTTTGCAATATTGTATTGGCTTTGCAATACATCAACATGAATCCACCACAGGTATACACGTGTTCCCCATCCTGAACCCTCCTCCCACCTTCCTCCCTGTACCATCCCTCTGGGTCATCCCAGTGCACCAGCCCCAAGCATCCTGTATCCTGAAGTATTTTTTAATTAAGGTATGTGTATTTTTTTAGATATAATGTCATTGCATGTTTAACAGAGTACAGTATAGCATAAATATAACTTTTATATGAACTGGGAAACCAAAACATTTATGTGACACACTTTATTATGATTGCACTTTATTGCAGTGGTCTGGAACTGATCCTGCAGTATTTCCAAGGTATGCTTGTATATCCATGTTCATAGAAGCGTTATTCACAATAACCAAAGAGTGGAAGCAACCCAAAGGTCCATTAACAGAAGAATGAATGAACAGAACATGATATATAACATACTGGAATATTATTCAGACTTTAAAAGGAAGGAAATTCTGACACATGCTACATTATAGATCAACCTTAGACATTATGCTAAGTGAAATAAACCAATCACATAAAGACAAATATTGTATGATCCCACTTCTATGAGGGTCCTGGAAGAATCAAATACATAGAGATGGAGAGTAGAATGGTAGTTTCCAAGGGCTAAGGAGAGGGGAGAACTGGGAGTTATTGTTTAATGGGTATTGGAGTTTCAGTTTGAAAACTGAAAGTTCTAAAGATGGATGGTGGTGATGAAGCACAACAAATGTGACTGTATTTAATGTCAGTGAAACGTACATTTCAAAATGGTTGGAAGGGTAAATGTTATGTATATTTTACCACAGTTCTTAACATCAGTACAAGGTAAGCGTGTTATATCTGTGACTAAGTGGGGGTGCCGATAGCTCCAAGAAAACTACGCTTTCCTTTAAAATTCACTAGAGGGACAGAACCAATAGGATATATAGATCTACAAAAGAAGATACACTACAAGAATTGGTCACAAAGTACTGAGGATTAGCAGTGCCGTGATATGTTGTCTGCAGGCTGGAAAACTGGTAGTATAATTTAAGCCGAGTTCAAAGGCCTAAGAACAGTAATGGGAAGAAGTGGGAACACGCCATAAGTCCTGGAGTCCCAGTCCTGAGAACTAGGAGCTCCTGTGTCCAAGGGCAGGAGAAGATGGACATCCTAGCTCAAGAAGAGTGAGAGAATTTGCACTTCCCCCACCTTCTTATTTGAGCCCTCAATGGATTGGATGATGCCCACTCACGATGGTGAGGCTGGCTCTTCTCTGCTCAGTATACTGATTTAAATGCTACTATCTTTCAGAAACACTCTCACAGACATATCCAGAAGTAATGCTCTACCAGCTAGCTAGGAATCCCTTAGCCCAGTCAGGTTGACACATAAAATTAACCGGCACACAGTGGAACCAGAACTTGATTCAATTGCAGAAAGAAGGTCGTAGCCTTCTAAGAAACATGAATGACCAAGAAATCCTAGCACGTCCTTTTTCACTTGTTACTTCCTTGCATTAGACAACAACTGATGCTGAAAATGATGACGCAGAAGCAAAAGGCATGTGGGGGGTTTATGATCCCTTTACCTTGCGGCCCTTCTTCCTCATCGATAAGCTGAATGCAGAGAGCATTGGTAGAATGTGTGAGTAATAAATGAAAAAAGCACAGCTCAACTAGTTTTGGATAGCACTTCCACCATTCTAGTAAGAATGAAATACATGTTTATGGTGAACTACAAAATACAAACTGTGTAATTTCAAACTCTGTAAAATTGCTGAGTTAGATGTTTCCTTCAGTTCAGCTCAATCTCTCAGTCATGTCCAGTTCTCTGCAATCTGCAGCACATCAGGCTCCCCTGTCCATCACCAACTCCCAGAGCTTGCTCAAACTCATGTCCATCAAGTCAGTGATGCCATCCAACCATCTCAACCTCTGTTGCCCCCTTCTCCTCCCGCCTTCAATCTTCCCAGCATCAGGGTCTTTTCCAATAAGTCAGTTCTTTGCATCAGGTGGCCAAAATATTGAAGCTTCAGCATCAGTCCTTCCGATAAATATTCAGCACTGATCTCCTTTAGGATGGACTGGTGGATCTCCTTGCAGTCCAAGGGACTCTCAAGAGTCCTCCAACACCACAGTTCAAAAGCATCAGTTCTTCAGCACTCAGCTTTCTTTACAGTCCAACTATCACACCCATACATGACTATTGGAAAAAGTGTAGCTCTGCCTAGATGGACATTTGTTGGCAAAGTAATGTCTCTGCTTTGTAATATGCTGTCTAGGTTGGTCATAGTTTTTCTTCCAAATTTAGGAGACTGGAACGAGCCTCAACATCTGTATCTCCTTCCTCTCCTTGCCAACCCCTGCCAAGGCTCGGTCACTACCTTCCTCCCTCCCAGCAGTAGAAGCAAGGCTGACATCTGCCCTGGCACAGGGCTCTGTGCCCAGAAGGGCCTCATGCTTGGTTTACTGCCCTCTTAACATTGTTTCAAAATGCTTCATAATTTTATCTTAGAACTTACATTTTGCAAGAAAAGTTCACAGAGACAATGGAGGACGTGAGTGAGCTGGGGAGGTCCACGCTCATACATGTGCCACTGACCCTTCCTTGTTTGCACAAAGTATCCACAATGCCCCCTGAACATAGAATTCCAGGGGACCTGCAATGTTTGAGTGGGCATTCAGCAACATGCAAGGTGAATACAAGGTGCCACTTCATACCTGCTAAGATGGCTATTATTTTAAAAATTAACTTTAAAAAACAGAATAAAAGAAGTGTTGGTGAGGATATGGAGAAATTGGAACCCTTGTACATTACCGGTGTAACAGTATAACGGTGCAGCCACTGTGGAAAACAGTATGGCACTTCCCCAAAAAAATGAAAATGGAATTACCACGTGATCCAGCAAGTTCACTTCTGAGTTCACTCAGAAGAATAAAAAGTGGTGACTTGAACAGATGCCTGTACAGCACACCTTGCTTTATTGCACTTCACAGATACTGCATTTTTCACCACTCTGTGTCTAGCAAGTCTATTGGCATCGTTTTTCCAACAGCATTTGCTCATTTTATGTATCTATGTCACATTTTGGTAATTCTCATGATATTTCAAGTACTTCATTATTACTATGTTTGCCATGGTGACAGTGATCGGTGATCTTTGATGTTATTACTACAAATCCCTGAAGGCTCAGATGATGGTTAGCATATTTTAGCAATGAAGTATTTTTTTAAATTTAAATTTATTTATTTTAATTGAAGGCTAATTACTTTGCAATATTGTATTGGCTTTGCAATACATCAACATGAATCCACCACAGGTATACACGTGTTCCCCATCCTGAACCCTCCTCCCACCTTCCTCCCTGTACCATCCCTCTGGGTCATCCCAGTGCACCAGCCCCAAGCATCCTGTATCCTGAAGTATTTTTTAATTAAGGTATGTGTATTTTTTTAGATATAATGTCATTGCATGTTTAACAGAGTACAGTATAGCATAAATATAACTTTTATATGAACTGGGAAACCAAAACATTTATGTGACACACTTTATTATGATTGCACTTTATTGCAGTGGTCTGGAACTGATCCTGCAGTATTTCCAAGGTATGCTTGTATATCCATGTTCATAGAAGCGTTATTCACAATAACCAAAGAGTGGGAGCAACCCAAAGGTCCATTAACAGAAGAATGAATGAACAGAACATGATATATAACATACTGGAATATTATTCAGACTTTAAAAGGAAGGAAATTCTGACACATGCTACATTATAGATCAACCTTAGACATTATGCTAAGTGAAATAAACCAATCACATAAAGACAAATATTGTATGATCCCACTTCTATGAGGGTCCTGGAAGAATCAAATACATAGAGATGGAGAGTAGAATGGTAGTTTCCAAGGGCTAAGGAGAGGGGAGAACTGGGAGTTATTGTTTAATGGGTATTGGAGTTTCAGTTTGAAAACTGAAAGTTCTAAAGATGAATGGTGGTGATGAAGCACAACAAATGTGACTGTATTTAATGTCAGTGAAACGTACATTTCAAAATGGTTGGAAGGGTAAATGTTATGTATATTTTACCACAGTTCTTAACATCAGTACAAGGTAAGCATGTTATATCTGTGACTAAGTGGGGGTGCCAATAGCTCCAAGAAAACTACGCTTTCCTTTAAAATTCACTAGAGGGACAGAACCAATAGGATATATAGATCTACAAAAGAAGATACACTACAAGAATTGGTCACAAAGTACTGAGGATTAGCAGTGCCATGATATGTTGTCTGCAGGCTGGAAAACTGGTAGTATAATTTAAGCCGAGTTCAAAGGCCTAAGAACAGTAATGGGAAGAAGTGGGAACACGCCATAAGTCCTGGAGTCCCAGTCCTGAGAACTAGGAGCTCCTGTGTCCAAGGGCAGGAGAAGATGGACATCCTAGCTCAAGAAGAGTGAGAGAATTTGCACTTCCCCCACCTTCTTATTTGAGCCCTCAATGGATTGGATGATGCCCACTCACGATGGTGAGGCTGGCTCTTCTCTGCTCAGTATACTGATTTAAATGCTACTATCTTTCAGAAACACTCTCACAGACATATCCAGAAGTAATGCTCTACCAGCTAGCTAGGAATCCCTTAGCCCAGTCAGGTTGACACATAAAATTAATCGGCACACAGTGGAACCAGAACTTGATTCAATTGCAGAAAGAAGGTCGTAGCCTTCTAAGAAACATGAATGACCAAGAAATCCTAGCACGTCCTTTTTCACTTGTTACTTCCTTGCATTAGACAACAACTGATGCTGAAAATGATGACGCAGAAGCAAAAGGAATGTGGGGGGTTTATGATCCCTTTACCTTGCGGCCCTTCTTCCTCATCGATAAGCTGAATGCAGAGAGCATTGGTAGAATGTGTGAGTAATAAATGAAAAAAGCACAGCTCAACTAGTTTTGGATAGCACTTCCACCATTCTAGTAAGAATGAAATACATGTTTATGGTGAACTACAAAATACAAACTGTGTAATTTCAAACTCTGTAAAATTGCTGAGTTAGATGTTTCCTTCAGTTCAGCTCAATCTCTCAGTCATGTCCAGTTCTCTGCAATCTGCAGCACATCAGGCTCCCCTGTCCATCACCAACTCCCAGAGCTTGCTCAAACTCATGTCCATCAAGTCAGTGATGCCATCCAACCATCTCAACCTCTGTTGCCCCCTTCTCCTCCCGCCTTCAATCTTCCCAGCATCAGGGTCTTTTCCAATAAGTCAGTTCTTTGCATCAGGTGGCCAAAATATTGAAGCTTCAGCATCAGTCCTTCCGATAAATATTCAGCACTGATCTCCTTTAGGATGGACTGGTGGATCTCCTTGCAGTCCAAGGGACTCTCAAGAGTCCTCCAACACCACAGTTCAAAAGCATCAGTTCTTCAGCACTCAGCTTTCTTTACGGTCCAACTATCACACCCATACATGACTATTGGAAAAAGTGTAGCTCTGCCTAGATGGACATTTGTTGGCAAAGTAATGTCTCTGCTTTGTAATATGCTGTCTAGGTTGGTCATAGTTTTTCTTCCAAGGAGCAAATGTCTTTTAATATCATGGCTGCAGTCACCATCCACAATGATTTTGGAACCCCCCAAAATAAAGTCTGTCACTGTTTCCATTATTTCCCCATCTATTTGCCATGAAGCGATGGGACCAGATGCCATGATCTTAGTTTTCTGAATGTTGAGCTTTAAGCCAACATTTTCACTCTCCTCTTTCATTTTCATCAAGAGGCTCTTTAGTTCTTCTTTGTTTTTTGCCATAAAGGTGGTGTCATCTGTGTATCTGAGGTTATTTATATTTCTCCCAGCAATCTTGATTCCAGCTTGTGCTTCTTCCAGCCCAACATTTCTCATGATGTACTCTGCATAGAAGTTGAATAAGCAGGGTAACAATATACAGCCTTGACGTACTCCTTTCCCGATTTGGAACCAGTCTGTTGTTCCATCTTCAGTTCTAACTGTTGCTTCTTGACCTGCATATGAATTTCTCAGGAGGCAGGTTAGGTGGTCTGGTATTCTCATCTCTTTAAGAATTTTCTGCAATTTGTTGTGATACACACAGTGAAAGGCTTTTGCATAGTCAATAAAGCAGAAGTAGATATTCTTCTGGAACTCTCTTATATAGGTGTTTCCACATTTGCATTAAATTAGCTTTATACAATATAAAGGTGAATAGTAGCGTTTATGTTAATAATGAAATATCTTAATTTTTTCTTTACTTAGTATGATACTGTATATGAAATAAAATACCATGAGGCCAAACTTATTCTAATATCAAATGCAGATAAAAACAATACAAAAAAGGAAAAGTATGCTAATATCTCTCATGAATATAACCACAAAATCTTCATAAAATATCAGAAATCAAATCCAACAATGTATAAAATGAATTATACATCATGGACATTTTTCCAAAGACAGACAGATGGCCATCAGACACATGAAAAAATGCTCAGCATCACTATTCAACAGGGAAATGCAAGTCAAAACCATGATGAGATATTACCTTACATCTGTCAGAAGGTAATCCTCAAACAGAGAATAAATAACAAACGTTGGAGAGGGTATGGAGAAAAAGGAACCCTTAGGCACTGTTTATGGGCATGTAAATTGAGTAACCACTATGGAAAACAATATGGAGTTTCCTCCATAAAACTAAAAATAGAATTACTATACAATCGAGCCCTTATACTTCTGGGTGTTTCTCTAAAGAAAACAGAGGCACTAATTTGAAAAAATATATGCACCCCATTATAATATTATTGCACTACAGGTTAAGAAGTGTATTATCTGAAGGTGGCAATCCACTCCAGTACTCTTGCCTGGAGAATCCCAGGGATGGGGGAGCCTGGTGGGCTGCCGTCTCTGGGGTCGCACAGAGTCGGACACGACTGAAGTGACTTAGCAGCAGCAGCAGACTCTGATAAGCTAATGATGAGTATTGTAAATGGTAGAGCAGCCACTATAAAAATAAGAGGTATTTCTAATAATCAACTTGTGCAAAAAAAGGGAGGAAACGAGAAACAACAAAAATAGGTATAACAAAAAGAAAACAAAAAGCAAGGTGGTAAGTTTAAATTTAATCATTTAAATAATTCCACCAAATGTAAATACTCTAATTCAGGAAAAGACAAAATTAGGGAAATAGAAAATGGATTAACAATTGTCAGGGGAAAGGGAAAGAGGTTGGCTACTAAAAAGAAAACATAAGGGAAATTTTTAGAGTGATAAATGGTTCTATATATTGATTATGGTGGTGGTTGTTACACAGCTATATGCATTTGTCAAAATCGTAAAACTGTAAAACAAAAAGACAAATTTTTGTGTATATAAACTATGCCTCAATAAATCTGTTTTTCAAAGTTCTAATTATTCCAGTACCTTAAATAAAAGCAAAAGATTATCTCACTGTTAAGAAAAGTTAAAAAAGGACTAAGTAAATTAGGAGATCTATCATGTTCATGGGTGGGAAGATTCAGCATTATTAAGATGATAATCCTCCCAGAATATATCTACATGGTCAATACAGTACCAATCAAAATCCCAGAGAGATTTTTGATGAAATCAACAAACTGGTTCTGAAATTCATAAGAAAAGCAATAGACACAAAAGAGCCAAAACCATTTTGAAACAGAAGAAGAAAGTTGGATTATTACTACTTGATTTTAAGACTTACTCTAAAGTTACAGCAAGCGATAATAGTAGGGCATCGATGTAATAGACATAGAGCTCAACAGAAAAGAATAGGATCCAGAAATAGATCCACACACACATGGCCAAATGATTTTTTTTTTAATGATGTTTTATGTCTGCTGGAAAAAAGAAGCATTTGTGAAACTAAGTTTGTCAGACAGTTTATATGACAGTGCAACTGATTTTTTGACAAAGATGACATTGTAATTCAAAGAGAAAGAATATTCTTTTCAACAAATGGTGCTGAAGCAATTGGATTACCATGTGACAGAAAAAAAGGAATCTAAATCCATTCCACTCCTTTCACCACACACACAAAAATTAACTCTAAATAAATCGCAGACCTAAATATATGAGTCACAACCATAAAATATCTAGGAGAAAGTGTAGGAGAAATCTTTGTGACCTAGAGTCAGGTAAATATTTCTTAGGATAAAAGCATACAAACCTTAAAAGAAAAAATGGACCTTAAAAGAAAAAAAAATTGGACATCATCACGATTTTTAAATATTGGTTATTTGAAAGACATACTCAAAGGAGTGGAAGCTACAGACTAGGAGATGTTGTTTAGTTGCTAAGTTGTGCAGGGCTCTTTGCGACCTCATGGACTATAGCCCCCCAGGCTTCTCTGTCCAGGAGATTTCCCAAGCAAGAATACTGCAGTGGGTTACCATTTCCTTTCCCAGAGGGTCTTCCTGACCCAAGGATCAAACCCAAGTCTCTTGCTTGGCAGGTGGATTCTTTGCCACTGTGCCACCTGGGAGCACACAAACTAGGAGAAGCTATTTCCAGATGAAGCATCTGATAAAATTCATAAAATTATTGCATATTCTATAAAAACTGACATATAAAATTCCTTCTACTCAGTAATTAGAAAATAGACAACAATTAGCAATGGACAAAAGTTTTGAATAGACACATCGCTGAAAAAGATATACAGACGTCAGATAAGCACCTGAAGAATCCTTAACATTATTAGTCATTGGGGAAATGCAAATTATAACCACAATGAGACAGCATTACATACACACTAGAATGGCCAAAATGAAGGAGACTACGGTACCAAGGAGAAGATGCAGGGCCACCCGGAGTCTCATACATTGCTAATAGATGTGCAAAATGGGACGGTTGCTTTGAAAACCAGTGTGGCAGTTTCTTATACAGCTAAGCACACATTTTCCATGCAACCCAGTAATTCTGCTCCTAGGCACTTACCAAGGGAAAAAAAATGTATCTACACACAGACTTGTATGTGAATTTCATAACAGCTCTATTCATAGCAGTCGTAGACTGACAAATGAATAAACAAAACATGGTATAACCATACAACAGAATGCCAGCCAGCAACAAAAGAAGAATCAGCTGTGCCGATACTCAGAACTCACAGACAAATCTCTAAAGCATCTTGCTAAGTGCAAAAGACCAGACACAAAAGGCTATGTACATTTGTATGTTATTCTGGAGAAAGAAAGCTATAGAGACAGAAATCAGGCCAGTGATTTCCTAGGGCTGAAGATGAGAGAAGATATACTTCAAAGGGCGATGAAGGACTTTCATAGGATGACGGAAATATTCTATTTCTTGATTGAGGTGGTGGCTATAGGACTGTATATATTTGGCAGATTTCATTAAACCATGTAGTTTAAAAGGGTGATTTTTACTTTGGTGGCTTAGAGGTTAAAGCATCTGCCTGGAATGCGGGAAACCCAGGTTCGATCCCTGGGTCAGGAAGATCCCCTGGAGAAGGAAATGGCACCCCACTCCAGTACTCTTGCCTGGAGAATCCCATGGAGGGAGGAGCCTGGTAGGCTACAGTCCATGGGGTTGCAAAGAGTCGGACACGACTGAGTGACTTCACACCATACTTCAGTAAAACTGATTGCCCCTAAAACAATTTGGTTGAGAGAATTTCCAATTCTATTAGGAAATTATTCTATTCATTTCTGACCAAACCCGCCCCCATCTGGTTGACCTCCAAGCCTCCCTTGACAGTTCACGTCTGCGTGACAGACACGGGCCAGGCAAGAGTGTGGGGAGGGTCTGGTCAGATCTGTCCCCACGTAGGAAACCTCTGAGTGTGCAGGTCATCCTGGTGGGGCTGAGTGTGCCCTTGGCTGTACCCTAGGTGGGTTGGACAGGGTGATGGGGCCGTGACCTCTGCAGAGACGTCGCAGGAAACTGGAAAGGTAGGGGTTGCAGAGCATATGTCTCACCAGGTCAAGGTAGCCTTCCTGCACGGGAAGCAAATCCTTGTCCCAGCTCCGCAGAGTTCAGCGTCTGGGCCCAGGCCTGGGGGTGCCTGTCTGCTAGTCAACACCAGCTGCACCCAGAGCCGCCACCTGTCAGCCAGGAAAGTGGGCACCCTGGGGCTCCATGCACACGGGCGCACCTGGGCACATCCCTGCTGCCTCCTCCGCTCGCTGACGTCCCCTCCCAGACAGCCCCATCAGGGACGTGTTCCCAGTGGGACCCTCACTGGGAAGAGGGTGTGGGTGGGCGACTGACAGTGATGGAGCCCTTGGCCGGGCCGGCAAGTTGGCACTATAAAGCGACACTCCCAACCGCCCTCGGACAGGAGACAATGACACAGAGCAGGGGAGGGAGGCTCAGAGAGGGTGAGCGATCTGCCTCCATCAGGCAGCTGGAGGCGGCAGAGCCAGGATTCAAACCCAGGTCTATACTCACCCACTGCTCCACACAGCCACGTGACCACTCGGCCACCCAGACCCCGCTGGTGACATCACCCACTTCGCAGATGGTGAGTTTGCCAGCACTTCTGCATGTACAGTCTCCTTCATTGCCCATGGCATCACCTGGGGTAGGGGCTGGGGGTGTTATTTCCACTGGACAGGTGAGGAGACAGAGCCTCAAAGAGGGGAGCGAACTCACCCTAAGTCGTGTGCGTGCTAAGTCTCAGTCATGTCTGACTCTTTGCGACCCTATGGACTGTAGCCTGCCAATCTCCTCTGTCCATGGGGATTCTCCAGGCAAGAATCCACTGAAGTGGATTTCCTTCTCCAGGGCAGGGAGGAAGGCTTCTCTCATAGCCCAGTCAGTAAATCATCCGCCTGCAATGCAGGAGTCCCGGGTTCAATTCCTGGGTCGGGAAGATCCCCTGGAGAAGGAAATGGCAACCCACTCCAGTATTCTTGCCTGGAGAATCCCAAGGACAGAGGAGCCTGGGAGGCTATACAGTCCGTGGGGTTGCAAGAGTTGAATATAACTTAGCGACTAAAACCACCACCACCTCCAGGGGACCTTTCTAATCCAGGGATCAAACCCGCATCTCTTACACCTCCTGCATTTGCGGGCGGGTTCTTTACCACTAGCATCACCTGGAAAGCCCTGTAAATGGCCGAGCTGGGATTTGGCCCAGGTCCCAATGGGGGCTCATCTCAGCGAGCCCTGCCACTCCCCGCTCCAATGAATTAAGGCCACAAAAGATAAAACTGGACATGAAAGTAGATAATAAGGTTAACTTAAATATGAATAAAATCTATAATAATTAAAAAAAAAAAAAAAACCACACAGCTCCTCACATTGATGTTGCCACTTCCCACCAGCGCACGACCCTGGCGAGTCCTCTCTAATGGGCCCTCTTCAGCTCTAGGACAATGTCGATTGAATGTCAGCCACAGTTCCTGCCACCTGAGAAACTGCATTCCTAGGGCGGAGGGAGGAGGAGGAGGACCCTTAGCATTATTACCATTAACTTCACTGAGAAGGCATTTCTTCAGGTTTCAGATGACAGGGTCTTAGAGGAAGAGAAAGGGCTTTGGATGACAGAACCTGGGTGGGAAGAAGATTCCCACCGGCTGGAGCCTCCCAGGGAGACTCCCAGGGAGGGACTCCATATGTAAATGTGAGTTTAGCATGCAGTGTGAAGCTCTGAACTGAAATGAGAAAAACAAATCAGTGGCTCAGGTTCAGAGAACAGAGACTGGTTTTGATGGGTGCTGACAGGGAGTTCAATGTGAACCCATAGAAATCTAGAAATCGGGTGCTTACTATGTATTAGGTACTCACATGAGCTTTATCCTCCCAATACACTTTCAAGGTTGGTGCCAATAGTATTCAGGGAAAGAGAAAACTGAAGTTCAGAAAGCTAAAAGTCACAGAGCTAGAAAGTAGAGGGCTGAGATTTGAATTTTGATTTATTTGACTCTCCCTGGTGACTCAGATGGTAAACAATCTGCCTGCAATGCGGGAGACCCAGGTTCAATCCCTGGGTCGGGAAGATCCCCGGCAGAAGGAAATGGCTACCCACTCCAGTATTTTTGCCTGAAGAATTCCACAGACAGAGGAGCCTGACAGGCTACAGTCCATGGGGTCACAAAGTGTCAGACACGACTGAGCGACTAACACTTTCACGTTATTTGACTCTGAAGCCAGCTCTCCTGTGTACCTTACTGCCTTTTAGGACATGTTAATAGAGGTCAGGAGTTTAGAAGAAGGGAGGTGAGAGTCCTGTTTAACTGGGAGACTGGGATCCACATGCCTTTCTGAACTTCGTCAAAGAGCCTCCAGACTAAAAAGGGCATGGAAACAAGATCACATGAATAAATTAATTCATTTGATAGTGTTCTTAGGTTGCTCTTATGTTCTAGGTTCTCTTGTAGGCACTGGAGATAAAGAGGTGAAGAAGACCAACAAAGTCCTTGTTTCTCATGAGTCTATATGCAATTTTTATCCATGAAATATATATAATATATTAAAATATGTTAAATATTAATATGTGTTAGTCAATCAGTCATCTCTGGCTCTTTGTGACCCCATATTAAGTATGTATATATAATATACTATGTAATATATATGTAAGTATGTTTTGTATGTATATAGTATGTATATATACATTTTATGACATATGTGCTCGGTCCTCTCCGACTCTTTGTGACCCCACAGACTGTAGCCCACTAGGCTCCTCTGTCGATGGGGTTTCCAGGCAAGAAGGCTGGGTTGCTATTTCCTACTCCAGGGGATCTTCCCAACCTAGGGAATGAAGCTGGGTCTCTCGCATTGCAGGCAGATTCTTCACCACTCCACCACCAATGTATAAATCTGTCTATATGAAAATCTTCAGTAATTTTTGTTAGGTACCTGTAAATGAAGTTACTCAGCTATAGGGTGGTTGATATAGAAACTGCCAAACTGTTTTCCAAAATAGCTATGCTATGTAACACTCCCAGAAGCAATGTACGAGAAATCTATTCACCCTACATCCTCATCAACCCTTGGTATTGTCAGATTTTTAATTTTAGCTATGACTGCTATCTCATGATATTTTTAATTCGTATATCCTGGATAACTAATGACATCATATTTAATAAATTTATATGTATATATACATGGTTGTTGTGGTTATTCTTCAGTTGCCGAGTCCTGTCTGACCCCTCAGAATGCAAACACTAGGCTTTCCTGTCCTTCACCATCTCCCAGTCTGCTCAGATTTATGTCCATTGAGTTAGTGATGTCATCTAACTATCTCATCCTCTACCGCACTCTTTTCCTTTTGCCTTCAATCTTTCCCGGGATCAAGATCTTTGCCAATGAGATAGCTCTTTGCATCAGCTGACCAAAGTACTGGAGCTTCAGCTTCAATATCAGTCCTTCTAATGAATATGCAGGGCTGATTTTCTTTAGGATTGACTGGTGTGATCTCCTTACAGTCTAAGAAAATCTCAAGAGTCCTCTCCAGCACCACAATTCAGAAGCATCAATTCTTTGCATTCAACCTTCTTTATGGTCCAACTCTCACAGCTGTACATGACTACTGGAAAAAATCATAGCTTTGAATAGACGGACTTTTTGTTGGCAGAGTGATGTCTCTGGTTTTTAATATGCAGAGTCTAAGTTGGTCATAGGTTTTCTTCCAAGGAGCAAGTGTCTTTTAATTTCATGGCTGTAGTCACCATCAACAGTGATTTTGGAGCCCTCCAAAATAAAATCTGTCGCTGCTTTCACTTTTTCCCCTTCTGTTTGCCATGAAGTGATGGGACCAAATGCCATGATCTTAGATTTTTGAATGTTGAGTTTAACTCAGCCTTTCCACTCTCTTCTTTCTTCCTCATCAAGAAGCTCTTTAGTTCCTTTTCACTTTCTGTCATGAGAGTAGTATTATCTACATGTCTGAGGTCCTTAATATTTCTTCTGGCAATCTTATTTATGCTTGTGATTCATCCACACCTTCATTTCACATGAGGCACTCTGCATATAATTTAAATAGAGTGACAATATACAGCCTTGACTTACTCCTTTCCAATTTTGAACCAGTTAGCTGTTCCATGTAAGATTTTAACTGGCTTCTTGACCCACATACAGGTTTCTCAGAAGACAGGTAAGGCAGTCTGGTATTCCCATCTCTTTAAGAATTTTGCACAGTTTGTTGTGATCCACATAGTCAAAGGCTTTCACTTGGTCTATGAAGCATCAGTTCAGTTCAGTTCAGTCGCTCAGTCGTGTCCGACTCTTTGCGACCCCATGAACCACAGCACGCCAGGCCTCCCTGTTCATCACCATCCCTCGGAGATCACTCAGACTCACATCCATCGAGTCAGTGATGCCATCCAGCCATCTCATCCTCGGTCGTCCCCTTCTCCTCCTGCCCCCAATCAGATATTTTTCTGGAATTCTCTTGCTTTCTCTACAATCCAACAAATGTTGCCTATTTGATCTCTAATTCTTCTGCCTTTTTAAAATCAGCTTGTACATCTGGAAGTTCTTGGTTCATGTACTGTCAAAGCCCAGCTTGGAAGATTTGGAGCATTATCTTACTAGTGTGTGAAATAAACACATCTGTATGGTAGTTTGAAAATTCTCTGGCATTGTCCTTCTTTGAGGTTGGAAAGAAAACTGATTTTTTCCAGTCCTGCAACCACTGCTGAGCTTTCCAAATTTGCTGATATATTGAGGGCAGCAATTCAGCAGCAGCATCTTTTAGGATTTGCAGTAGCCCAGCCAGAATTCCATCACCTCCACTAGCTTTGTTCATAGCAACGTCTCTTAAGGCCCACTTGACTTCACACTCCAGGATGTTTAGCTCTGGATGTGTTCCCACACCATCATGGTTTTCCAGGTTATTAAGACCTCTTTTGTATAGTTATTCTGTGTATTCTTGCTACCTCTTCTTAATCTCTCCTGCTTCTGTTAGGCCCTTACCATTTCTGTCCTTTATTATGCCCATCTTTGCATGAAGTGTTCCCTTGTATCACAAACTTTCTTGAAGAGATCTCTGCTGCTAAGTCACTTCAGTCATGTCTGACTCTGTGCGACCCCATAGACGGCAGCCCACCAGGCTCCCCCATCCCTGGGATTCTCCAGGCAAGAACACTGGAGTGGGTTGCCATTTCCTTCTCCAATGCATGAAAGTGAAAAGTGAAAGTCAAGTCGCTCAGTCGTGTCCGACCCTCAGCGATCCCAAGGACTGCAGCCTTCCAGGCTCCTCTGTCCATGGGATTTTCCAGGCAAGAGTACTGGAGTGGGGTGCCATTGCCTTCTCCGGAAGAGATCTCTAGTCTGTTTCATTCTATTGCCTTCCTCTATTTCTTTGCATTGTTCATTTAAGAAGGCCTTATTATCTTTCCTTGCTATTCTCTGCAACTTTGCATTCAATTGGATATATCTTTCCCTCTCTCCCTTGCTTTTCACTTCTCTTCTTTGCTCAGCTATTTGTAAAGCCTCCTCAGACAACCCTTTTCCTTCTTGCATTTCTTTTTCTTTGGGATGGTTTTGATCACTGCTTCCTATCAAATGTTAGGAATCTCTGTCCATAGTTTTTCAGACACTCTGTGTACCAGATCTAATCTCTTGAATCTATTCATTGCCTCCACTAAATGATCATAAGGGATTTGATTTAGGTCGTACCTGAATGACCTAGTGTTTGTCCCTCCTTTCCCAATTTAGCCTGACTTTTGCAATAAGGAGCTCATGATATGAGCTACAGTCAGCTCCAGCTCTTGATTTTGCTGACTGTATAGAGATTCTTAGTTTTCTGATCTTACTAAGATCGTGGCATCTGATCCCATCACTTCATGGGAAATAGATGGGGAAACAGTGGAAACAGTGGATGACTTTATTTTGGGGGGCTCCAAAATCACTGCAGATGACTGCAGCCATGAAATTAAAAGATGCTTACTTCTTAGAAGGAAAGTTATGACCAACGTAGACAGCATATTCAAAAGCAGAGACATTACTCTGCCAACAAAGGTCCGTCTAGTCAAGGCTATGGTTTTTCCAGTGGTCATGTATAGATGTAAGAGTTGGACTGTGAAGAAGGCTGAGCACCAAAGAATTGATGCTTTTGAACTGTGGTGTTGGAGAAGACTCTTGAGAGTCTCTTGGACTGCAAGAAGATCCAACCAGTCCATCCTAAAGGAAATCAGTCCTGGGTGTTCTTTAGAAGGAATGATGCTAAAGCTGAAACTCCAGTACTTTGGCCATCTCATGCGAAGAGTTGACTCATTGGAAAAGACTCTGATGCTGGGAGTGATTGGGGGCAGGAGGAAACGGGGACGACAGAGGATGAGATGGCTGGATGGCATCACCGACTCAATGGACCTGAGTTTGAGTGAACTCTGGGAGTTAGTGATGGACAGGGAGGCCTGGCGTGCTGTGGTTCATGGGGTTGCAAAAAGTCAGACACGACTGAGCAACTGAACTGAACTGAACTGAGTGGTGGGAGTGACTTGGGTGTGGGTGTGGTATAGGAGGCATGAGAGGTAGTCACTTACACAGAAGCTGTTTGAACGAATCAAAGACTCATTCTAAAAAGATTTTCAGGTAGACACAGTGCCCAAAGAACTAGGAACATGAGTGAGGCCAACGAGGATGCTGGTTTCACTCTGCAAAGACAAAGACCCTTCTGTCACTTCTGCCCAAAGGTGGACCATGCTTGCTGGTGGAGGTGTGGAAGTACAGATCAACTTTAGGACTATAAGGTAGTGGGCAATTAGCCTCTTTGATCAAAAGACATGGATGAAATCCTCTCTCTTCTATTATGTGTGCGCCAGCCAGAACCAAGATACTTGAATATGAACAAAGTGATCCTGGGATCAGAGCTTCACCCCAGAGCTTAGTCCAGGAAGGCTTCTCATGGGATAAGGAGATGGAGAGATTCTTTCTTACTGAAATCCAATTTTAAAAATTAAAAACAATACATTAGTAGTAGATGTTCATTAGAGAAAATTTGGAAAGTATAAAAAGAAAATCAAAATCCCTGTAATCCTCCCCCTACCAGAGATAACAACTATTGTTATTTTTGCATGCATTCTTCTGGGTTTTATTAGTCCCATGTGTATATAAATGAAAGCTGAAATGTACTTTATATTCAGTTTTATATGCCACTTTTTCCTCTAGCTCTTAATTTATAAGCATTTCCCAACATAAATTTCTTGTGAAAGTTTCACTGTGAATGACAGCTCAATCAATATTCCATCATAATTATTTTTCATTCATAATTGATTCAGCCAATCTGCCATTGTTAGGCATTTAGATGGTTCCCAGCATCTGGCCATTAAAATGATGCTGGATGACGAGCTCTGCACATATATCTTTGTGTCCATCTCTGATTATTCCCTTATGACCAATTTCTGGCCTCACCAGGTCAAAGGGTATGGGCATATTTAAAGCTTTTAAAACAAGCTGTGAAGTTGCCACCATGGAGAGCTGACCTGGGCTCCACTCCCTACTCAGGGTCTAAGAGCATCCTCAAGCCTTCCTCCTTCGGCATTGACTTTCCTCCCTTAGCCTTCTCTCTTGACTCCCCTGGGAAACACAATAGAAAAGGATTATATTCTGAAATAACTTAATTGTGTTTTTATCTGAAGGTATTTTAAAAAGTAAACATAATTACTCCAGTCCCATTAAGTTTAATTGGTAGCAAATTATGCCTTTAGCGTGAAGCTAAGGTTGCTTTGCTGGCTAGAGTAGAGATGGGGTTTGGCTGGGTTTTTGTTTGGTTTTTTCTTTTTGTATTGTTTCAGTAAGTTCACTTCTTTTTTTTACTGTTTTATTTGTTTATTTTAATTGGGGGATAATTGCTTTACAATATTGCAATGGTTTTTTCCATACATCAATATGAATCGACCATAGGTATACATCTCTCACCTCCATCCTGAACCCCCCTCCCACCACTGTCTCCACCCTATCCCTCTAGATAGTCACAGAGCACTTCAAATATATTATTCATTTTTTTTTTAAATTTATAGATTTATAGTGTTAGCATTTAGGTCTAGGATCCACCTGAAGTTAATTTTTGAGTATGGTACAGTGTTAAGTAAGAGTCTGAATTCACTGTTTTTCTGTATGGATATTCAATTGGTACAGCATCCTTTGTTGAAAATGGTGTTCTTTTTACCATCAAATTACATTATAATCATTGTCTAAAATAGCTTGATTATTTGTATGGCTCTATCTTTGATGTTTCTATTGTGTTCCACTGATCTACTTGTCCATTCTTATTCTGCCTTGGCCATCATAGTGTTGAAGTTAGTTTTTAAATCAAGCAGCTTGTTTCCTTTAAATTTGATCATTCTTTTTGAAGATTTTTTTTTTTGGCTTTATAAGTCTTTTACAGTTCTATATATCTTTCAAAACTAGCTTATTCTAAAAGTGGGATTGAATCTGTGGATTAAGTTTTTAATGATTCCCTTAACAGTACTGATTCTCTCAACCCATGTATATGATAGGTCTTTCCATTTATGTGAGTCTTCTCTAATCTCTCTCTGCTCTGTTCCACAGATTTCAGCATCAGAGTCTTGCACATTTAAAACATATATTTCCAGGTGTTCATTACTTGGAATTGCTTTTTAAAGTTTCATTTAACCATGTTTTGTTGCTATTATATCAGTTGAACTGTGTACATTCACTGTAACTTGCAATCTTGTTAAATTCTGTTATTATTTCTTGTTAGTTTTCTGTAGATTCCTTGGGATTTCTTACAAAAACAATTTTGTTGTTTCTGAATGAGAATTTTATTTTATCCTTTCTAAACTTTAAGCCTTTTATTTCTTTCTTGCCTTATTAAAGTGACTAGAGTCTCTTGTCAGAGAAGGCAATGGCAATCCACTCCAGTACTCTTGCCTGGAAAATCCCATGGACGGAGGAGCCTGGTGGGCTGCAGTCCATGGGGTCGCGAAGAGTCAGACACGACTGAGCGACTTCACTTTCACTTTCATGCATTGGAGAAGGAAATGGCAACCCACTCCAGTGTTCTTGCCTGGAGAATCCCAGGGACAGGGAAGCCTAGTGGGCTACCATCTATGGGGTCGCACAGAGTTGGACATGACTGAAGTGACTTAGCAGCAGCAGCAGCAGCAGAGTCTCTTGTAAACCATTGTTTATAAATGGCTTAAATGAACATCCTGGAATAGCTCCTGATAAAAGTGATGTATTCAATCTTTAATTACTAATAAAAATGTTAGTTATAGATTTTCCATAGGTGTTTTTCATAAGATTAAGAAAATTCTCTAGTGTTGTTATAGAGAGGTTTTTCCATAAAAGGATATTGAATTTATCAAATATATTTTCAACATCTCTTAAGATGATCCTATTTTCCCCTTTATTCTGTTAATGTGATAAATTAATTTGCTTTATTTTCATATATTGAGTTTACTTTGAACTCTTGAGACAAACTCAATTTGGTCATGATATATTATCTTTTTCATATATTTCTGAATTCAATTTGCTACTATTTGATATTTTTCATGTCAATATTATTGTGCTACATTGATTTCTTATCTTTTTTTCCTAATGTCCTTTTCAAGTTTTGTATCAAGGCCTCATACCAGTTGGGAAGTGTTCCCTCTTCAATTTTCTGAAAGAACATGTGTAAAGTTAGTATTATTTTTTTCTCCTAAATATTAGCAAAAATTCAAAGGTGAAGCCATTCGAGTCTGGAGGTTTCATTGTGAAAAAGTTTTCTATTATAAATTGCATTTCTTTCATAGACATAGGGCTATTCAGTGTTTCTGTCTCTTCTTTTGTTAATTTTGATAAGTTGTGTTTTTAAGAAATTTGCCCAGTTCATTGGAATTGTTGAATTTATCTGCATAAAATGGTAATATTCTCTTATTACCACTTTAAGGGGTACAGTATCTTAGTGATGCCCCCTTTACCACTGCTGATATTAAAAACTTTTAGTTTCTCCTCTTTTTTTTTCCCCAGCTAAGAGATTATTAATTTTATTAATTCTTTTAGAGAATCTGTTTCTGGTTTTTTGGTATTTTGAATTGTTTGTCTGTGTTCTATTATACTGGTGTCTGTTCTTGTCCCAGCTTCTTAAGATACTTAGATCATTGATTTTTAAATATCTTCTTTTCTAATATAAGAATTTTAAACTCTTATAATTCACTCTCAGCACTCTTTTTAGTTACATCCCACAAATTTTGAAATGTTACTATTTTCTTGTAACTCATTTTAAAATATTTTTTGTCTTTCTTGTGATTTCTTCATTGACCCACAGGTTATTTAGGCATGTGTTGTTTAATTTCCAAATATATGTGAGGTTTCCATATGTAATATTGTTATTAACTCCTAGTTTGATTCCCTTCTAATGAATAAAAATACTCTCCATGATCTCAATTCTTTAGAACTGATAATATGTGTTTTATAGTCCAGAATATGATCTCTTTTGGTGAATATTCCATGTGCACTTGGAAAGAATGTGTAATCTGCAATTGTTGAATATAGCCTTCTATTCATGCAGTTAGTTCAAGAGCAAAACCTGGAGAGCTTAGCACCCGAGAGTTCAGCCGTCCTGAACCTGCCATTGCTTATCACACAGTGAACATCTCCTCCAAGACCACAGGCTGGGGAAATGGGGCTTCTTTGCTGGCCTGAGCAAGTGGCAGACACAGTCCGACATGGCGACCTGGACACAGATACATATGGCCACTTAGAGCAAGAACTATGTAGGCACACCCTTATAGAGAGAAGCGCAGAAACTGATAAATAGTTCAGCAGAAGCCATGAACCAACACTATACAGACAGACACATGCAGAGGGTCAAAGCAACAGAGAGACAGACATGGATGCTCAAACTCACACACAGATAATCAGAAAATCCAGCCACACGCACAGAAACACTACACCACCTGGGCTCAGGTAAAGCCCCAGACTCGAACCTGTTGACACAGACATAGACATGCACTTTGACAAACACTGGTGACAAAATAGAAACACAAAGACGCAGATGTCAGAAAAAGACACAGAGCAGAAACACTGTCACAAAGTCACACAAACGCACACTTGTTTATAGACCCAGAAGTGGATGCTAAAAGAGACTCAGGCCTGCAACCACAGAGAGCCTGCCTGCAGAACACTCAGAAACAGACTCACAACAGACAGATATAGAAACACAGTTCATTGGAGTTGTTGAATTTATCAGGGAAGAAAGTGTGAGCACAGAAAGATATACAAGAGTGTGGGTGCATGCGTGGACACACACAAACACACATATATGTGATCATGAACCCCCAGGCACACCTAGGCCCAGGATCCCACGCCACACATGCAAGTACATACATGTCCACACAATGGACCAGGCACAGACACATACAGGGACACGCACTCAGCTCTGCCATAGGCCCGTGGACCATGAATCCATGCACACGCGGACATGCAGACTCCAGGGCAGGTCTCCACCCAGACACAGAGGCAGTCCCGGGCCGTGGAACCCCCAGGGCTAGGTAGGGATCTAGGCAAGCAGAGGCATTAGCGGGCACTAGGGGCAGCCCCAGCCTGGCGGGTTTAGAATGAAATGAGCAGCTGTCCAGCCCTGCCCTGGCCTCTGAGCGGGACTGACCTGAGGTCGAGACTGGTCATCCGGGGCCCCCTTGACTGTACGCAGAGGACCCTGTGTGGTCTGGGCTCCCAGGGAAGAGGAAGCCTCTGCCATTCAGGTGGAAGTAACCGCTCTCACAGCCCCACAGTGCTCTGCTCGCTCTCCTGCCCACAGGCCACCCCCAGCTCTGCCTCCCCTAACCAGCCTTAGCCACTGCCCCCACCCATGCCCCACCCTTTCTCTCTGACCCATCACTCTGGTTGATTTCTTCAGGCCCTCATCCATACCTGTTTCTTTGATTATTGTTTCCCCATAATTTTGAGCACAGGGGCCAGTGCCAAGTGTCCAGAACCATGCTGGATGCTGAGCAGGTCTGTCTAGTCAAGGCTATGGTTTCTCCAGTAGTCATGCATGTATGTGAGAGTTGGACTATAAAGAAAGCTGAGCACCGAAGGATTGATACTTTTGAACTGTGGTGTTGGAGAAGACTCTTGAGAGTCCCTTGGACTTCAAGGAGATCCAACCAGTCCATCCTAAAGGAAATCAGTCCTGAATATTCAATGGAAGGACTGATGTTGAAGCTGAAACTCCAATACCTTGGCCACCTGATGTGAAGAACTGACTCATTTGAAAAGACCCTGATGCTGGGAAAGATTAAAGGCAGGAAGAGAAGGAGACGACAGAGGATGAGATGGTTGGATGGCATCACCGACTCAATGGACATGAGTTTGAGTAAACTTTGGGAGTTGGTGATGGACAGGGAGGCCTGGCATGCTGCCATCCATAGGGTCGGAAAGAATCGGACACGACTGAGCGACTGAACTGACTGCCTGCCTGCCTGACTGAGGGACTCACAATTGTTACTAGTTGGCTGAAGGAGTGAGTATGCAGGTCTTCACTGCAGCTACGCATTTACATTCAGCCACGGCTCATGCATCCAGCGTCTCGGTGATGTGGAACCAGACACCAAATTCTAAACACCCTGAAGCTACCCAGGGTCATGATCCAAGGCACAAATGGCAATAGTAAGCATTATTAATTATTGCTATTTTCATCAGAAGTGCTCCCTTCACGTCCTCACTCAGAGGGCAGAAACTCCTGTTGCAGACACAACCCGCAATGAGGGGTGGGGCACTGCCGGAACAGAAACACTGGCACCTGCCAGGAGAGACTCGTGGAGCCTGGAAAACACTGGAAAGCAGACTGGAGAATGCTGGGGAGAGCAGGCTGGGCCAAAGTGCAGGGCAGAGGCCTCCAGGGGCGCCCTGGGTTAGGACACATAAAGGACCGGAGGAGGACACTAGGCCGTGGGGCAAACTTAAAGCATGCTCCGCAATCCACGTTCTATAATTGCAGGGGGCAGACTTGGGGGCGCATTTTATAGCTCGTTTTTTTAATAAACCACTTTGCCTTAGTGCAGAAAAATAACAGAAGAAACCAGAAATCACTTGTCATTTTACCTGCAGAGATGCCTCCACTTTGCACTTGTTGAGGCAGCTGTTGACTCTCTGCTCTATCCCCATGTCATCAGATATGCTTCAGAGCCATGGCTGTTTGTTACTGGCTGCATAATTGTCCATCCTGCGGGTGCCCAGTAGATTTACCTATCTATTCCCCTCCTGGGTTGTTTCCGATGGTCAACTGCCATCTTCAACCTTAAAATGTTCACCCTTATTAGTAAAACCTGGATACTCAGTCTTCACCATGCTTTCTGATGGTAGAATGACTGGGCAGGGGGGATGTGGAATGTAAGCATTGTTAAGGTTGATGATCTGTAGTGGGGATGGAATTGATATACTCATAAGCGAAGTATCAGGGAATTTTCACATTTTAGATGTTAAAGGAACCTAAGAATGGAAGGTAAATAGTTAAGACTCTGTGATTTGGAAGATCCAGTGAGTCTGAGACCTTTTTCTTGGACTGTTACCAACTAGTAACCAGGACCCTGGGTGGTCAAACTTCTGCGTGTGGTCGTGTGTATGTGCATGAGTGTGTGTGCACATGTATGTGCGTGTCCCACACCCCTCCCAGGTGCAGGGTGCATTTCTTACCCATCATTTCACTAGAACTATCCAACCCTCTGTGAAGTATACAGAGGACGCTGTGCTGTGTTTAGTCGCTCAGTTGTGTCCAAGTCTTTGTGACCCCATGGACTGTAGCCTGCCAGGTTCCTCTGTCCAGTGGATTCTCCAGGCAAGAATACTGGAGTGGGTTGCCACTCCCTTCTCCAGGGAATCTTCCCAACCCAGGGATTGAGCCCAGGTCTTGTCTATTGCAGGCAGATTCTTTACCATCTTAGATACCAGAGAAGCCCAACAATGCCGGAGTAGGCAGCCCATCCCTTCTCCGGGGGATCTTCCCCACACAGGAATTGAAAAGGGGTCTCCTGCATTGCCGGCAGATTCTTTACTGGCTGAGCTACCAGAGAAGTCCATACAGAGTAGAACCTTCCCATTTTACAGATGACAAAACTGAAGCACAGCACTCATATAAGAGAGAAGAGCATGAGCTTTGGGGGCCGACACCTGGACGTCAACCCCATCCCGCCTCTGGGTGAGCTGGGCCTGTATCTTCCCCCATATCTCTGAGCTTGCCCTCTTGTGTATAGAATGGACACAGAAACAGCTGTCTGTGTGAAGATAAAGTGAGAGGTTGGATGGAAGCTTCTGGCCCAAGCTGGGCCTATAGCAGGGCATCAAGTAATGGGAGCTGTGGTCCTCGTTAGGAAAACCTCTTTTCCCAAGTCCCAGAGGCAAGATGTGGACCCCTGTCTCCCACCCCCAAGTACAGTACATATTCTAATCACTGGGACCTTTGGACCACACACCTGAGGAGGAGAAATCTTGGATAACTCTGTATATGAGGTTATCTGTGCTGGGCCCCCAGAGGCTCACCTTGCTTCCTATGAAAGGAGACAGCTTTCCTGTCTAAGCCAACTTTTAATATAAACAGCCCAATAAGGTCAATGGTTGTCGCCTTGTGGCCCATTAGGACTGGAAGACGGCTTTCCATGTTGAACTGAGCCTCAGCCTGTCTCAATGTCCTCCCAGCCTGGTACTTGGTGTCCTGCATTCCCCCAGATTTTGGGCCAGGGAGACCAGGCAGAAACTGCTTGTGGAGGGAACAGAAGACTCCTTCTCCACACTGGTCTCTGGGAAAGTATTCCAGCTGCCCACCCAGGCCATGCAGGGTAATGGACAGCCTTTCTTTCATGCTCTCTGGGAGACGCACTCCTCCTTAATCTGCCACAGGGTCATTAAGTCAGAAAACATTTGCTTGTGGGGCTCCTGATGGCCTTTAGAAATTGCAACTTAAACACCAACCAGGTCTTAACCCTTCCCTTCCCAGCACAGACCCAGATCTCTGCCAGAGGAGGGGGATCACTGGCCTTGACTCCCAGGGAGACTCTGGGTCCTGTTTCCATCTCTTCTCAGTCCAGTGAGAGAGCGGGTGTGAGGGCAGAGGGAGAACGAAGGGAGAAGAGGAACCCGCGACAGCTGAGTCACTCAGTTCAGCTGTTTGTACTCAGAGGACCCTGCCCCAGACTGGGTAGAGAGCAGCGTACAGGCGGGGGGAGGGTGGTCCTCGCTGGGGGTTGGGTGACTTTGGCACACTCCCTCAACCTCTCTGTGCTGGATTCCTACAGGGCAGAGTGGCGTTCCACACCCCACCCAGGTCCCTACCCCTTTCTGGGACCGCATGTCACATGTGATGAGATGTGGAGGCCCCCCTGGGAACAGCAGGTGACCTGAATGAACCAACTGAGGAGAGAAAACCCTTTGACCAAGAATCCCCTAGCAGACCAGCGCTGTGCCAGGACCCCCCAACTTTACACAAACACACACACACACAGAATATCCGGTGCCAGTCGCATAACGGCCTTGTGAGGACGGGGTGTGGCCATCCCCACCTCACAGCTGACAACACTGAGGCGGCAAGCGCTGGAGTGACCTTGCCCAAGGGCATGCCAAAACCAAGTCGTGCAAAGTCTATCTGATTCCAAAACTCAAACTCTTACCCATCACACTATTGGCAGGAGTGCACAAGGGAGAGGTCTCACCTCGACTCCCCTTCCACCTCCCTGCTTTTGCACATACAGTCCCCTGCTTCTCCAACACCTTCCCTCCTCTATCCAAGCACCACTCAGCCCAAGGCCTACCTCTTCCAGGAAGTCCTCCCTGAAGACCGACAGCCAAACCCCCAGTGCCTTCACCCACCTGGCTCTCGGCTGTTCAGTTTCCCATCGTCATTTTAGACGTTGGGGCCGTGAGGCCCAGACACAGACATTAGCTCATTTCATCACATCACCAGGTTAATCGATATTTACTGGGAGTTGACTTGCAGCCAGGTGCTGCAGGGTCACGGAGGGGACAGGAACAAAATCCACTGAGCTCCTGTGGACCCCCGTACCCTCATGTCCATGTGGGTTCCCCGTAGGCCCCTCACCCTGTTGATACAGAGCCTGAGCCCCATAGATTGGGATGGGGTGCTGCCCGGGTCCCACAGTGAGTCAGTGACTGAGATTCAAAACTGCCAGGCTCCAGATCCACCCCTACCCCTTACCTGCTCCCAGGACTCCTTAAAGCCCTCAGCTGGGACAGGATTGGTCCCATAGCCTCTGGTCACAAAGCAGGGTTCAGGCAGCCACAGCTGTGCAGAGAGGGGGTGGGGCGGGGGCAGCGAGGCAGGACCCTACATCACCCTCAGAGACACCCAGGGCCCTGTCACCCTCAGCGACAAGCTCCCCTCCTCTGTTGACTCCAGGCTGGGTCTCCCCCTGGGCACTCTGCCCTCCCCTTCCCCCAGCTGTCCCCAGGGCCCCACTCCAGCTGAGAAGCTTCAGGACGTAAATTAATCCATCTCTAGGCTTTGGGCTCCAGATGCTCTTTCCTCTCGCCTCCCCAGGCTGGTCCCTCTCCAGCTCGATTCTTGGAGAAGTATTCCAGGAGCAGATGGTGCTGCTGGTCCAGGCCCTGGGAGGATGAGGCCCAGCCTGGAACTGGTGCTGGGTGGGAATCCCACCCTTGAACTGGTGACGATGTGTCCCAGTAAGAGAGGGGGCGGCCTCTGTGCATTACCGATGTGTCTGTGGGTGAGGATAGTGAAGCCCTTGTGCGTTTCTGGCTCTGAACTTGGCTCCGGGGCCAGGAAGGGTACCGGGAGTGTGTTCCTGCTTGCTGATGGAGGGCTCACCTGGTGAGAAGCATCACCTCATGAAGCTCTCTGGGGAACCACACCCCTGGACTTTTTGTTCTTGGTTAGCCTGGGTTTGAAAGAAGGAGGGAGAGGCTGAAAGAGAAAAAATTGAATTCCAAACTGCAACAGCCAGAAAGCATCTTCTGGTTCAATTATAACTCTTATTGTTATGGGTGTAGAAACCAAGGTCCAGAGAAAATGGCAAAGTTTCACACAGCCAGCTAGTGGCAGAGCCAGGACTAACCCAGGCCCTGTGCATGCATCCCCGTGAGATAGCGTGTGTGCATGCGTGCGTGTGTGTGCGTGTGTGTGTGCATATGTGTTAGGGGGAGTCCACGGCTGTCCTAGTTTGTGTACTGTCACTGTGCTGGTTGTGTTTGACCCTCTGTCTGAGCCGGCACCCCCTTTCCAGGGAACTCTTTGATCCTCGGCCCCTGCAAGGCAGGGAGACAGGGCTAGGATGAGGGCAGGAAGCCCATTCTTCTTTATTTGGTCTTCAGATTATGGAATGAGAATTAGATCTAAACTCTTTGCGGGAAAGTAATTTTTCCTAATCACTCACTCTGTTGCACAGATCTCCACAACTTGATTACGTCTAATTAGATTAATTGGACAGAAAGTGATTTCTTCTCTCTGAGATTATGAACTACGGAGAGCGGGGGTGGGGGAGAGGTATTGGAGGCGTGGGGACTCCCTGCCCCGCAACCAGCCCGGCCTGCTGGGGAGGGGCCGTGCGTGGGAATGCTCTGACACCTCCTCTCTCTGCTTCTCTCTCCCTCCTTTTCACTGGCTCTGTCACCGGGTCCCTCCGTGTCTCTGCCTCTTTCCCCAGCTCTCTTCTGATTTGGGCTTCAGAGGCCTCGGGTCTGTCCTGACCGGGCTGGGGTTCACCCTTCTGCCAGGAGAGGACCCGGGGCTCGCCCTGCGTTACCGAGAGGTGTGACAAGGAGGACAGGGGCCCAGCAGGCCTGACTCAAGGTCCCCTTCCGCAGCAGCGGAGCCCAGGGCCCGGCCTGCAGGGCCAGGGTGGCCCGTGCCTGCTGAGTGGCTCAGGGAGGCTCCGGCTGGGAGAGCGGGCTCTGGGAGGTTCTGAGGGCAGTGGGGCTCGCGGTGCTGGGGCAGAGGGTGGCTGAAGAGTCTAGTCACCCCAACCTCCTACGGCTCAGGCTGGGCACTGCCACTTGCAGGGGCTTGTGGCAGAGAGCCCCTGGTCCCAGACACTGCTCCTTCCCTGGATCCTGGCCCCGGCTCAGCACCGGCCTCCCCATCCTCTGATGCAGCCAGAAAGCTGAGCTGTGCTCAGCTGCCGCCTCCCTGTGATCCCATCCAGGGAGTCTCCCCGCCCCGCCCCCTTGCTATCTCTCCCCACCTCTGTCCTCTGTCCGCTGTCCACAGTCCTGACCTAGTCCAGGGCATTATCTTCTTCTCCCAGGTGCTGCACAGGCGCCCTGCTGTCCTGGACCCAGCCTCCCCCTCCTATTCCAGGGCACAGTCCACAGCAGAAATGAACCTGCCACGCTCCCTCTCAGAGACCATCCATGGCCCCTGCTGCTCTGAGGACTAAAATCTCAACAATGCTTGCAGATTCCAGGGCTCTTGTAAACTGGTCATGTGGACCCCCAGCCTAATCTCTCACCACCCCTGGCTCCCACTCTGACCCCACAGACCCAGGTGAGTGCCCGTCTTTGCACATGCTGGTCTGTCTTCCCAGAACCGTTTCCCAGGCCCTGCCTGACACCAGCTTTCTTCTTGGCTTTGCTCGGTGGGCAGCGCTAACAGCTGGTGTGTATTGAACTGATGCGTGTGCTCCGGGCTATGGGCGTTGCATGATTATCTCATTTAATACTCACAGAAACGACCCTGTGGGGATCATTACTAGCCCTGTTTTACAGGGAGTAAACTGAGGTTCAGAAACATGAAGTGCCAGTCTTGGAAGTGATGGGGTTGGAATTTGAACCTAGTTCATCTGCATGAACTCTTCCCATCCCACCTCTAAGCTTAGGGGCCCCTCCCTCACATCCTTGTGTTTCCCCTATAAAAGCATTTTCCTCTTTCTCCATCTCCTCCTGGGGCCTCAGTTGTGGGCATCCCAAGGCGACCCTGAGCCACAGCCTCTGTTTCCCCAGAGCCCGGCAGGGGACAGGCCTGAGGTGGACATTTGGCCAGAGACTGCTGACTTAGGAACTCCAGTGTCAGTCTTGCTGGCTTTAGGGCCCTTCCTCTCATAACCCTCATCCCCGCCTGCCACCCACATCCTGATTTTCAAAGCCTTTAAGCCAAAATAGAGTTTTACAGTTCATTTGAGTTAATCGCAGCTGCCCTTTCTGGAAAGCTCTTCCACAAATTGCCTGCAAAGAGGCAGCTCTTCCACCCCAGACCAAACTGCAGCTTCATGCTCTGGACCTCCAGGAGTAGGCAGGAGGGGAATGTAGAACTGGCCTGAACAGCAGGCTTATCCCAGGCCCAGGACCCCTCTGGATCAGGAGGCTGTGACACTTCTCGCCTCTTGAGTCACACAGTGGCGTCTCCAAGGCAGAGAGGATGGCTTAGTCCCAAAGCACAAGCCTAGAGCACACAGCAGCTCTGGGAGGAGTGTGGTGAAGCCCCTGCCCTCATCTTCACCCTCACTTCCTGCCCACATCCCCAGGCCCCGGGCATCCGGGCTCCCTCCTACTCCTTTTTCTCATGGTGGCCCTTTCCCCCTGGAATCCCCTTCGCCTACCTGGCAGTCGTCTGATTCCAGCTCATACTTTAAGGCTCTGCTCAGGGACCACCACCTCTCAGAGGCGTTTTATCATCCCCAGGTGAGGTGAGGGGCTCCTCCACAGGACCCCCACAGCTTCTGGGCTTGCCCTCCTCTTAACGCTTTGCAGCTGTGCTAGTGGGACCAGCGGTAGTGGTGGTGGCAGGTTTGCCTTCATCCTCCTCAGCCACAACTCCTCGAGACTATGAGCTCCTCAAAGGCAGAGATAACCTGAGAACAGCCCAGGTGCCCAGAGCCCAGGTGCAGGCCTCCCAGAGGAGCACCTTGGCAAAGCATTACAGCCGCACTACCCCAGGATCAGGGGGGTGGGTCAGCATCTAGAGACGTGGAGGAGCCTGAACCTAGTAAGTGAAACCACGTGTCAGCCTCCCGAATGACCACGGACTCATCTCTCTCTCTCTTCCTATGTGTCCTAAATCACTCAGTTCCTTACACCATAAAAGGGATGATGGAGGCAAGGATAATTCCAGGAAACCTAAACTCTGGCCAAGGAATTCAGAGACTGTAGCAGGGACTGGTGCCTGGCCCTCTGCCCAGACCCATCTGGGCATCTTTATGGATGTAGGTCACCATCAGACCAGATCAGACACTGCCCGCATAGTGTCAGCAGGCTGTTTCTCCCGCTTACTGCTGCTGAAGTGACTTGGCCTCACTGGTAGGCACATTGTCCAAGCCTGGATCAGCCCTGATCCATGGTGTAATGGCTTCAGCCCCAGCTCCTGGGGTTCCTCACCAATTTCTGTACCTTAAGCTTTGTCCTCTGTATTCACTAAATACACCCTATATTCACTAAAACCAGTCTCCCCACTCCAGCCCTCCCTACACTCAACAAACATTCATTAGTCCCCTGCCCTGTATCTGACACTGCCAGGGTTATGGTGGTAAATAAGGCAGACAAAGCCCCTGGTTTCTTGTTGCTGGTATTTCATCGAAAGAGGCAGACAAGCAATAACAAGTAGAGAGGAAGCTAGGAAATTGAGAGCATGATGGATACTGGGAAAATAGGACAGGGGCATGTGATGGAAAGACTTCTTCTGTCCTTGGTCAGCCCCCATCATCTCTCACCTGAGCTTTCCAACCACCTCCTGGATGGCCTCCTGGCCTCCAGCCTTGTCTCCATAAATCCACATCTAGTTGTGCCAATTTCTCACTTAAAACTTGTCAATAGCTTCCCACAGCCTTCAGGAGAAAAATCAAGATTCTTCAACAAGGCTCATAAGGCCCTGATGTTGCCCCTGCCCAACTCCTGCCCCCACTAAGACTCAGTGATAGCATTTATGTTTCAACTGTACCCTCCAGCTTGAGGTCAGATACTGCAGCACATGAGTGGTCCCAAAGGTTAGACTTACATCCTGTGTCCAGAGAACTGCGGGCACACCGGTGATGCGAGAGGCCAGTTGTTGTTTTTGTTGTTGTTGAGTCACTAAGTTGTGTCTGACTCTTTGTGGCCCCATTGACTGTAACCCCCTAGGCTCCTCTGTCCATGGGATTTCCCAGACAAGAATACTGGAGTGGGTTGCCATTTCCTTCTCCAGGAGATCTTCCCAATCCAGAGGTCAAACATGCATCTCCCACTTCTCCTGCATTGAAGGCAAATTCTTTACTGGGGGACTGGGGAAGCCCTGCTAAGAGGCCAGAAATGCCATTAAATCCTGCAGGATTTTCTATGCTCTGTTAAGATGTTTAGGCCTTATCTAGTACATCCCTTGCCTGTCCTATCTCTCTGCATTGAGTGTAGCTGCTGGGAGGCAGGCACTGTTTTCTCTTCTCTTCTTTCAAGCTCAGGGATGATGAAAAATTTGCTTAGAGAAAAGACCAGTAGAGACGTGATCTTGCAACAGTTCTGTTGATCCAAAAACCAGCTGAGGTATCTGATCTGATGTCAATTTATATAATGGAGGGATTAGTAAAGTAACCAGAACCAAGGAGGGGCAAGTTTGAGGAAGACAAATACTGAGATGAAGGAGAGTTAGCGGAGGCTGAGTTTCAGCACCACGGAGAGCTCTGAGGGCCATTGGAAGACTTTACCCTTCAATGAGCTTTCCAACCACCTCCTGGATGGCCTCCTGGCCTCCAGCCTTGTCTCCATAAATCCACATCTAGTTGTGCCAATTTCTCACTTAAAACTTGTCAATAGCTTCCCACAGCCTTCAGGAGAAAAATCAAGATTCTTCAACAAGGCTCATAAGGCCCTGATGTTGCCCCTGCCCAACTCCTGCCCCCACTAAGACTCAGTGATAGCATTTATGTTTCAACTGTACCCTCCAGCTTGAGGTCAGATACTGCAGCACATGAGTGGTCCCAAAGGTTAGACTTACATCCTGTGCCCAGAGAACTGCAGGCACACCGGTGATGCGAGAGGCCAGTTGTTGTTGTTGTTGTTGTTGAGTCACTAAGTTGTGTCTGACTCTTTGTGGCCCCATTGACTGTAACCCCCTAGGCTCCTCTGTCCATGGGATTTCCCAGACAAGAATACTGGAGTGGGTTGCCATTTCCTTCTCCAGGAGATCTTCCCAATCCAGAGGTCAAACATGCATCTCCCACTTCTCCTGCATTGAAGGCAAATTCTTTACTGGGGGACTGGGGAAGCCCTGCTAAGAGGCCAGAAATGCCATTAAATCCTGCAGGATTTTCTATGCTCTGTTAAGATGTTTAGGCCTTATCTAGTACATCCCTTGCCTGTCCTATCTCTCTGCATTGAGTGTAGCTGCTGGGAGGCAGGCACTGTTTTCTCTTCTCTTCTTTCAAGCTCAGGGATGATGAAAAATTTGCTTAGAGAAAAGACCAGTAGAGACGTGATCTTGCAACAGTTCTGTTGATCCAAAAACCAGCTGAGGTATCTGATCTGATGTCAATTTATATAATGGAGGGATTAGTAAAGTAACCAGAACCAAGGAGGGGCAAGTTTGAGGAAGACAAATACTGAGATGAAGGAGAGTTAGCGGAGGCTGAGTTTCAGCACCACGGAGAGCTCTGAGGGCCATTGGAAGACTTTACCCTTCAGCATTCTGGAGCCATTCATTCGTTTCTGTCTTTGCGTGGAATTATCTGGCTGCTAAAGGAAATTTGCTCTTGCAAACTGTACTTTGTGATCAGAAATGAGGGCCCAGACTCTGGAGTCAGGCTACATGTTTTCAAATTTTGCATCTATCACTTATCAGTTTTGTGAACTGGGTCTCATTTCTTAACCTTTCTATGCTTTGGTTGCTGTGTCTGGCAAATGGAACAACAGACTTGGTTCTAAATTGGGAAAGGAGTACATCAAGGCTGTATATTGTCACCCTGCTTTTTAAACTTATATTCAGAGTACATCATGAGAAATGCTGGGCTGGAAGAAGCACAAGCTGGAATCAAGATTAATGGGAGAAAAATCAATAACCTCAGATATGCAGATGACACCACCCTTATGGCAGAAAGCAAAAAAGAACTAAAGAGCCTTTTGATTAAAGTGAAAGAGGAGAGTGAAAAAGTTGGCTTAAAACTCAACATTCAGAAAACTAAGATCATGGCATCCAGTCCCATCACTTCATGGCAAATAATGGAAAACAGTGGGAACAGTGACAGACTTTATTTTGGGGGGCCCTGAAATCACTGCAGATGGTGACTGCAGCCATGAAATTAAAAGACACTTGCTTCTTGGAAGAAAAGTTATGACCAACCTAGACAGCATATTAAAAAGCAGAGATATTACTCTGCCAACAAAGTTCCATCTAGTCAAAGCTATGGTTTTTCCAGTAGTCATTATGGATGGGAGAGTTGTATCATAAAAAAAGCTGACTGCTGAAGAATTGATGCTTTTGAACTGTGGTGTTGGAGAAGACTCTTGAGACTCCCTTGGACAGCAAGGAGATCCAACCAGTCCATCCTAGAGGAATTAGTCCTGAACATTCATTGGAAGGACTGATGCTGAAGCTGAAACTCCAATATTTTGGCCACCTGATGTGAAGAATTGACTCATTTGAAAAGACCCTGGTGCTGGGAAAGATTGAAGGTGGGAGGAGAAGGGGACAACAGAGGATGAGATGGTTGGATGGTATCACCGACTCAATGGATATGAGTTTGAGTAAACTCCGGGAGTTGGTGATGGACAGGGAGGCCTGGTGTGCTACAGTTCATGGTGTCACAAAGAGTCAGACATGACAGAGACTGAACTGAACTGAAGAGTAATTACCTATAGGGTTGTGATGAGGATTAAATGAAACAATGAAAATAAAAAACTTGATGTAGAAATTGATACATGGTAAGAGCTTTAAAAATTGTTCTTGATTTTATTATTATTATTACCCCCAAGAGCTTTTCTATATAATGAGAAGGGTCAATGCCTAAGAAGGTATTCATAACTTTAGGGGTCTAACAAACTTACTGAGGGATGTGTTTTCTGGTGGGAGGGATATCGAGATATGTCTTAGCACAGGCTGTTATAACAAATACCATAGACTGGTGGCTATAACAACAAGCATTATTTCTCATAGTTCTGGAGGCTGAGAAGTCCGAGGTCAAGGCACCAGCAGATCTGGTGTGTGGTGACAGCCTGCTTTGTGGCTTGTAGATAGCTGTCTTCTCATTGTACATTCATGTGGCAGAGGGCAGAGGGAAAAAAAAAAAAAAGGGAGATCTCTTCTTATAAGGTTATTAACCTCATAACGAGGGCTCCACCCTCATGACCTAATAATCTCAATATACACCACAGTGAGGATTAGGGTATCAGTATATGAATGGGGTGGGGGACAGGGAGGACATAAACTTCAGTCCATAGCAAGATAGTTGATGGAATAAGAAATGTGAAGACAAGATCCTGATACAAACTACTTTTAATGAACTGCCCTACTTCAGATGAGTCACATGACCTTTCCAGACTGTATTCCCCATAATAAGAGGAGACTTCTTAATCCATTTGGTTAGAATGTCCATTTTCCTTTTGTTTTTGTTTTTATTTTCCCCCTTCCTTCTCTCCCTCCTTTTTCCTTTTCTTCTATGCTGCTGCGAAGTCACTTCAGTCGTGTCCAACTCTGTGTGACCCCATAGACAGCAGCCCACCAGGCTCCCCCATCCCTGGGATTCTCCAGGCAAGAACACTGGAGTGGGTTGCCATTTCCTTCTCCAATGCATGAAAGTGAAAAGTCAAAGTGAAGTCGCTCAGTCGTGTCTGACTCAGCGACCCCATGGACTGCAGCCTACCAGGCTCCTCCGTCCATGGGAGTTTCCAGGCAAAAGTACTGGAGTGGGATGCCATTGCCTTCTCCATTTTCTTCTATAAGAATGTAGTATTCATAGATCAAGTAACTAGAGCAAATTACACATTTTCTTTATTTCTTACTATCAAATCATATAGTGATTTGATTATCCATTCAGGCATATCACTCATTCTATTTTATTAAATACCCATGTTGTGAATAAAGGCATAAATTGGATCAGCAAATAAAGACACTCCATTATCAGGAAAATAAATTAAATAAAACTTACCTCTGACAGACAACACAAGAAAAGAATTCAAGTACTTCTTGATCAATTGAAAGTGAAAGTTACTCAGTCGAGTCCTACTCTCTGCGACCTTATGGACTATACCTGTCTCTTATACACATCTCATTTCTTAACCTTTCTATGCTTTGGTTGCTGTGTCTGGCAAATGGAACAACAGACTTGGTTCTAAATTGGGAAAGGAGTACATCAAGGCTGTATATTGTCACCCTGCTTTTTAAACTTATATTCAGAGTACATCATGAGAAATGCTGGGCTGGAAGAAGCACAAGCTGGAATCAAGATTGCCGGGAGAAAAATCAATAACCTCAGATATGCAGATGACACCACCCTTATGGCAGAAAGCAAAAAAGAACTAAAGAGCCTTTTGATTAAAGTGAAAGAGGAGAGTGAAAAAGTTGGCTTAAAACTCAACATTCAGAAAACTAAGATCATGGCATCCAGTCCCATCACTTCATGGCAAATAATGGAAAACAGTGGGAACAGTGACAGACTTTATTTTGGGGGGCCCTGAAATCACTGCAGATGGTGACTGCAGCCATGAAATTAAAAGACACTTGCTTCTTGGAAGAAAAGTTATGACCAACCTAGACAGCATATTAAAAAGCAGAGATATTACTCTGCCAACAAAGTTCCATCTAGTCAAAGCTATGGTTTTTCCAGTAGTCATTATGGATGGGAGAGTTGTATCATAAAAAAAGCTGACTGCTGAAGAATTGATGCTTTTGAACTGTGGTGTTGGAGAAGACTCTTGAGACTCCCTTGGACAGCAAGGAGATCCAACCAGTCCATCCTAGAGGAATTAGTCCTGAACATTCATTGGAAGGACTGATGCTGAAGCTGAAACTCCAATATTTTGGCCACCTGATGTGAAGAATTGACTCATTTGAAAAGACCCTGGTGCTGGGAAAGATTGAAGGTGGGAGGAGAAGGGGACAACAGAGGATGAGATGGTTGGATGGTATCACCGACTCAAAGGATATGAGTTTGAGTAAACTCCGGGAGTTGGTGATGGACAGGGAGGCCTGGTGTGCTACAGTTCATGGTGTCACAAAGAGTCAGACATGACAGAGACTGAACTGAACTGAAGAGTAATTACCTATAGGGTTGTGATGAGGATTAAATGAAACAATGAAAATAAAAAACTTGATGTAGAAATTGATACATGGTAAGAGCTTTAAAAATTGTTCTTGATTTTATTATTATTATTACCCCCAAGAGCTTTTCTATATAATGAGAAGGGTCAATGCCTAAGAAGGTATTCATAACTTTAGGGGTCTAACAAACTTACTGAGGGATGTGTTTTCTGGTGGGAGGGATATCGAGATATGTCTTAGCACAGGCTGTTATAACAAATACCATAGACTGGTGGCTATAACAACAAGCATTATTTCTCATAGTTCTGGAGGCTGAGAAGTCCGAGGTCAAGGCACCAGCAGATCTGGTGTGTGGTGACAGCCTGCTTTGTGGCTTGTAGATAGCTGTCTTCTCATTGTACATTCATGTGGCAGAGGGCAGAGGGAAAAAAAAAAAAAAGGAAGATCTCTTCTTATAAGGTTATTAACCTCATAACGAGGGCTCCACCCTCATGACCTAATAATCTCAATATACACCACAGTGAGGATTAGGGTATCAGTATATGAATGGGGTGGGGGACAGGGAGGACATAAACTTCAGTCCATAGCAAGATAGTTGATGGAATAAGAAATGTGAAGACAAGATCCTGATACAAACTACTTTTAATGAACTGCCCTACTTCAGATGAGTCACATGACCTTTCCAGACTGTATTCCCCATAATAAGAGGAGACTTCTTAATCCATTTGGTTAGAATGTCCATTTTCCTTTTGTTTTTGTTTTTATTTTCCCCCTTCCTTCTCTCCCTCCTTTTTCCTTTTCTTCTATGCTGCTGCGAAGTCACTTCAGTCGTGTCCAACTCTGTGTGACCCCATAGACAGCAGCCCACCAGGCTCCCCCATCCCTGGGATTCTCCAGGCAAGAACACTGGAGTGGGTTGCCATTTCCTTCTCCAATGCATGAAAGTGAAAAGTCAAAGTGAAGTCGCTCAGTCGTGTCTGACTCAGCGACCCCATGGACTGCAGCCTACCAGGCTCCTCCGTCCATGGGAGTTTCCAGGCAAAAGTACTGGAGTGGGATGCCATTGCCTTCTCCATTTTCTTCTATAAGAATGTAGTATTCATAGATCAAGTAACTAGAGCAAATTACACATTTTCTTTATTTCTTACTATCAAATCATATAGTGATTTGATTATCCATTCAGGCATATCACTCATTCTATTTTATTAAATACCCATGTTGTGAATAAAGGCATAAATTGGATCAGCAAATAAAGACACTCCATTATCAGGAAAATAAATTAAATAAAACTTACCTCTGACAGACAACACAAGAAAAGAATTCAAGTACTTCTTGATCAATTGAAAGTGAAAGTTACTCAGTCGAGTCCTACTCTCTGCGACCTTATGGACTATACAGTCCATGGAATTCTCCAGGCCAGAATACTGGAGTGGGAAGCCTTTCCCTCCTCCAGGGGTTCTTCCCAATCCAGTGACTGAACCCAGGTCTCACACATTGCAGGCAGATTCTTTACCAACTGAGCCACAAGGGAAGCCCAGGAATACTGGAGTGGGTAGCTTATCACTTCTCCAGTGGATCTTCCCAACCCAGGGACTGAACCCAGGTCTCCTGCATCGCAGGCAGATTCTTTACCAGCTGAGCTATCAGGAAAGCCCCAATTAGAAGCAAACTAATATAAATGAGTGCTATGGATTGCATGTTTGCAAATTTGTATGTTGAAGCCTCCACTGGGATAGGACTAGGAGGTAGGGCCTTTGGAGGTAGTTAGGTTTAGATAATGTCATAGAAGTAGAACCCCAAGAACTCATAGCCAAGTGAGGGTACAGCAAGAAGGCAGTCATCTGTAAACTAAGAAGATGCTCTCACTAGGACCCAACCAAACTGGCACCCTGACCTTGGACTTCCAGCCCCCAGAACTGTGGGAAATAAATTTCTGTTGTCAAGCCACCCAATTGATTGTATTTTTGTTATAGCAGCTCAAGCCAACAAAGACAATGGGGATATTAGACTATGTGGCATTTGAAGGCTTCTCTAGTCCTGCTGCTACTGCTAAGTCACTTCAGTCGTGTCCGACTCTGTGCGACCCCATAGACGGCAGCCCACTAGGCTCCCCGGTCCCTGGGATTCTCCAGGCAAGAATACTAGAGTGGGTTGCCATTTCCTTCTCCAATGCATGAAAGTGAAAAGTGAAAGTGAAGTCGTTAAGTCGTGTCCGACTCCCAGCGACCCTATGGACTGCAGCCTACCAGGCTCCTCCGTCCATGGGATTTTTCCTAACTGATCTTAAATCATTGGTTCTGCCTTTTCAAGTGTGCACAAAGCTATGATGAGAAGTGATGCCTTTGGGAAGGCCATGGAGGAGCTTACTGAAAGGAGTTGGATGTCTTTGTTTTGGGTACATCCAATCTCTTAATCCAACATTGGACCTCCCCACTTTTCTGATTCATGCTTTGGATCTTCTGAACTTTGATACACAGTCATCACGTTCCCCTTGCTCAACAAGCTGCAGCTATGTCAGTATTTTTCATAGGCTTTGATTCTCCTGCTGCAGCTTATCACATGCCCTTCCTTTTGAAAGAAATGTTGATTGTCACATAGGATTCTTTCAGTTATAAGAGATAGGAACCAAATATAATAAAATAAATATAGATTGGGAAAAGGACAGTTTGACTGACTCCTTCTCCTGAAAATTCCAACTCAGGCAAACCTAGGTCCAGAGAGTCAGGGTGATATTGTCAGGACCTTCCTTTCAACTTCTTGCCTGGATTTTCTTTTGCATTGCCTTCATTTCAGGTAGAGTTGGCCAGAGGTAACTCTAAATTTATAACACATAGGCTTACCACACTCCTTTGCTGCTAATTTAAACAAAAGCCCCTGGTATTTTCTCTTACTTCTTCAGCATGGATCATTTGCCCACCTCTGATCAGGAGTGACCGGGACCAAAATTCAATTTTAACCAGACCTGGGGGTTAAATGTCCACCCTGAACAAGAGCTTGAGGCCAGCCCTACCTATGAGAACTGAAAGAGAAGAAAAAAAAAATTGTTTCTCAAAAGAAAATCAGAAGGTGTTAACTGAGGAGGGGATAAAGGATGCTGGGTAGGCAAAAGAAAAAAATTAGAAACCCATTGCTTCTCTTCTCTGTTTCCTTGGCAGATATCTACTCGTCCCTTCAGATTTCAGCTTATATGGCATTTATTCTGGCATGACCTCTCTGACTGACTGATCTAAAACAGGATCCTTCAATGTTTCTTTTTCCCATTTTAGTTCTTAATATTGTGGTTGTTGTTCAGTCACTCAGTCGTGTCTGACTTTTTATGACCCCATGGACTGCAGCACACCAGGCTTCCCTGTCCTTCACTATCTCCCAGCATTTGCTCATACTCATGTCCATTGAGTCGGTGATGCCACACAACCATCTTATCCTCTGTCACCCCCTTCTCCCCCTGCCCTCAATCTTTCCCAACATCAAGGTCTTTTCCAATGAGTCAGCTCTTTGCATCAAGTGGCCAAAGTGGCATCAGTCCTTCCAATGAATATTCAGGTTTGATTTCCTTTAGGATTGACTGGCTTGATCTCCTTGCTGTCCAAAGGACTCTCAGGAGTCTTCTCCAGCACCACAGTTCGAAAGCATCTGTTGTTCAGCACTCAACTTTCTTTATGGTTCAACTCTCACATCTTTACATGACAACTGGGAAAACCATATTGAATACTTGCTACATAGCAGACACTGTTCTGAGTATTTTACATGTATTAACAAATTCGATTCTCATGACAACCCCAATAGGTAGTTATTTTATGATTCCAATTTTCCAGATGAGGACCTGAGGGCTAGTAAGGTTAAGTAACTTATTCAAGGTCTCATAGCCAGGACACGGGTTCGGACCCAGGCAGGCACTCTTCAGAGCCCAGGCTCTAAGAAGTCTGTCCACCTCCTCACAGCAGCCATGCAACAATCATACTATAGTCACACAGCTTACTTGCAGTTACATGTATTATTGATGTGATGACTTTCTCGGTGCCTGACTTCTCACCAGATTGTGAACCCCACAAAGTCAGGGCACTGTGTGTCTAGTCCACTGAGGCACCCCCCCACCAAGCGCCCATCACAATGCACAGAGCAGGACTAGGTGTCTTCACTTCTCCAATGGGAAGGATGAGTCTGCCCAACACTGTTTTCCGTAGAAGGGAGCCCTGTTTCTCTTCTGCCCCCTCCCTTGCTCACTCCCTCTGTCCTTCCCTCACCGTCTCTCCTCCTTCTTGCCCCCTCTCTCTCTGCCCCTCCCTGACACCCTCTCTCTCTCACCAGCTCCCATTTTTCTGTTTGTATCTCATACTATCTCCTCCTCCCCCGCCTGCTCCCCCAGCTAATTAAATGATACCATAGAACAGGTTTCATTTGTATTTGGCTCAGAGGCTTTAGTGCCGTTGGCTGCATGTTCATTAAATGGCTCTGTGTAGAGGGCTGTAATGAACCTATTTTATTACAATCATCATCTCTACCCATCCTAGGAGGTGATTATGTATTCATCAGGAAGAAAGAGAACCGCAAACCCCAGCTACTAGAGCATGAAGTCTGGGGATAAGTAAGGAGAAGAGAGTCTGGTTCTGACTCAGGGAAGGGTTTGAGATCTGTAGTAGGGGGAGAGAAGGCTAGGTTGAGTGTAGTCATAACCCTTATTATTTCAGCATCCCCATAACTGTGAATGCAAAAAAAATCCCATTGACTTTGACCAGGGTCCAAAATTTCTGGGCGTGGTTTTCCCTAGGTGGTCCCCAAATTCATCTCTACCAGGCACCATCTGTAGACAAGATAATTGGCTTGGCACACTAGGACCACTTCTTTATTATGTGTGCACGCTACTGTTATCAAGAGAAAAATCCTTTGAAAAGCATCACAGGAAAGCATTGCAATGAGCAGTTTTTCTGTTACATCTTTCCTCACTGAATCACAGATGAGCAGTGTTAGTGATAATGATGGCATCAACCATATTGAACTGATTTACTGGACCACCTCATTTAACTCTCAAAACAATAGATGAGTCAGGTATGGTTGTCAACCCCCTGAAGGAGATCAGCCCTGGGATTTCTTTGGAAGGAATGATGCTGAAGCTGAAACTCCAGTACATTGGCCATCTCATGCAAAGAGTTGACTCATTGGAAAAGACTCTGATGCTGGGAGGGATTGGGGGCAGGAGGAGAAGGGGACGACAGAGGATGAGATGGCTGGATGGCATCACTGACTTGATGGACGTGAGTCTGAGTGAACTCCTGGAGTTGGTGATGGACAGGGAGGCCTGGCGTGCTGCAGTTCATGGGGTCACAAAGAGTTGGAAGCGACTGAGCGACTGAATTGAACTGAATTGAGGTGCAGAAAAACAATATGTCGAAGACCATGTAGCCAGGATACTGTGGATTCTGAGTTTGAACCTAGGTCTACCCACACCAGAGTCCTCAGCACTGCTCTCTCCTGCCTGCAATTTTAAAGGACTGTCCATATCAGATAAGAGTTCCACATTTTATTTTATGAACGCTAAAAAATGATCCTAAAAGTCAAATACCATAGTGGTAAGTCGTGGTTTCTGCAGAAAGCTCACCTTCTTTTCCAGGGTCAAACTGGACTGAGCTTTAAGAGCCTCTGCAGAAGGAAATGGCAACCCACTCCAATATTCTTGCCTGGAGAATTCCATGGACAGGGGAGCCTGGTGAGCTGCCGTGCATGGGGTCACAATAGTCGGACATGACCAAGTGACTAACACTTTAAGAGCATCTGAGTTGAGGCATTGAGTATGTGTACGAGGGCGATCTGGTGGTAAGGGGGGGCACACGCATCAATGGGAGGGTATGCCTTGTGATCTGAGAGTCTGGGGGAAAGAGTGTAGGGCTGGAATTGGTTTCACCCTGGCTCTGCCTAAAATTTGCTGGGTGACATTCAGAAATTCTAACACAACAAAGACTTACTGAGCATCTACTACATACCAGGAGTTGCCCTAGGCTTTGGAGATACAGCAGTGAACAAAACAAATGAGTCTTCCCTCCAGTAGGAGGTAATCAGGGTAGAGTGGACACGTGACACCTGGAGGGAAAGAGCAATTGGCCAAGATGGCAGTGGTCAGGCTCTCCTGACCCATGGCCTCTCACTCTCAACCCATTTTTGTAAATAACGATGTAACACCTGAGATCATTTGTTCATAGCACTGCGCATATGTGCCATCTATATGAGCACCACCTGAAAAGCTCTTGTAGGCAGGTTGCATTGAGTAGCGTGTTGTGTGCGATGCGGCTGTGTCCACTCGGTCAGCCACGAGAAAAGACAGCATGTCTGCTGCTGCTGTCTTGCTGCCACGCCAGCCAGGAAAAATTAAGTCTGTCTGCAGTTCATACGGCTCCTCGCATCTTCTTCCAGCTTCCCCGTTTCGCCTTGCCTATCCCTGGGTTCAGCGAACAGTGAGACAACACACTATGGCTTCTTAAGCTTAGCTTTCCCATCTGTAAGCTGGGTCTCTGCAGTGAGGTCACAAGCTCAAATAATGCCAGGGTCCAAGCTGGGGACACAGATGACAGAGATAAATGGATGGGGACCAAGAACAGCTAGGCTGTCCCTAAGGGGCTGCTGCGTCTCAGCTCCAGTGACTATTGCTGGGGCCAGTGCAGGCCCAGTTTGTCAGCTTCTCTGATGTTGTTTTGTGTGAAACCTTCCAATTTTTAAAGGCTTACTATCTAGTTCAAAACAAACAAGAAAATAAAACCCACTGTGCAGGCAAAAGTCATACCATCTGTGGGTGGGTCTGGCAGATAGGCTGCTGTTATGCTGTGGTCGTCCTTCAGTGACAGGTGTGGAGGGTCTTGCAGAGAATCTGACGCACAGCAGACAGTTAACAGTCACACAGCCCCCTTCCTTAATTCAGCTGCAAACTGGGCCGCAATACGGCAAGCTCCATGAACAGATGGGGCATTTCTGGGATGGGCGAGGGGGAGCACAGCCCCATAAGCCCCGGCGTGATGTCCACACCGAGGATGGTGTCCCGCCCTGGGCAGGGAGAGGCCTTCTTGTAATTTTTCAAACCCAATGAATCTGAAGTGGTCCTGGGCCTCCTGAGTCATAAGGTTGAGGGAGTGGTGTGTGTGTGTGTGTGTGTGTGTGTGTATGAGAGAAAGAAAATGAGAGGGGTAGTGGGTTAGGATCTGGAGCAGGAGAAGGGCAGGGCAGACCTCAGAGGAAACCATGAGATCTTTAACTTCAGGGGGCAAAACGCCTATGCAGGTCTAGAGGGGCCCATTCAGGTGAAAGCTGAACAGTGACCACTGCAACAGCAACCAAGAAGAAGTCTGAGCCCAGCTCTCTTCTAACCACTTTATGTGTATTATCTCCTTTAATTCTCACTACGACTTATGAGGAATATACTACCATTGTAGTATATACTACCATTATCCCATTTTACAGATGAGAACACTGAGGTACAGAAAGCTTAGGCTGCTTCTTTAAGTCACAGTCAGGAGTCAATCAGACATGTATTGAGTCCAGCAGTGAGGCTCCCAAGTTCACACCTGTCCCAACTCCATCTCCCATGGGGCCACTGTATGGTTCCAGGTAACCACAGCTGTCCCCCAGGGAGGATCCACTATGTGTCAGGCACCACGCAGGGGCTTTGCTCACATTATTTAACCTGCATAACCAGGGGAGGGAGGGATCACCACTCCCATTTTACAGATGAGAAGACTGAGGCTCAGGAGACAGAGAGGCTGCTGGCCTGTGCCCAGGGTCGGCCCTGGGTCTCAGGTTCTGGCAGATTCTGGAGGGTCTGACTATGGAGCCCTGCTTCTCCAGATGCTGACACATAACGCTGCGGGGGCTGTTGCTGGGTTTCTGAGCAAAATCAAGGTGCCCCTTCTGGAGGCTGTGGAGCTCTCTGGGGTCCTTTGGCCCAGTCTTGACTCTTCCTCTTCATTCCCACCAATGTTCTGAGCCCAGCCCTGCCCCAGTTCTGGGCCAGACCAGTGAGGCTCTGAGTTATTTAACGAGGCCAGAGCTCCTGCCAGTCCCTCTTTTCCTAATAGAAAGCAAACATGTTAAATAATTCTGCTGACCCCTTAGATCAAGCGGAACCTTAGGCCCCAGAGACCCCTTACTCTGCCAAGGGCCTGTTCTAGCAGTGAGATTGGTTAACTCATTAGCAGAGAAGCGGCTGCACTCTAAATAATTCCTGGGCATATGAACCACCGTCTGTGCCCGGCGTCCTGGGCACACTGCAGCCAGGTCGGTCTGCTCTGGCCAGCAGAGCCTTGGAGGCAGGGCCTTTCCTGCCAGCCACACTCGGGGCTGAACCTTTGAGAAGAACAAGATACAGAACCCTGGAAGCAGAAGGGCCTGTGCAGGGAAGCAAATGCAGAGGAAATGCAGGGGGGAGGCCTGGAGGCGATCTGCTCAGAAAGACTCAAATGGCCTGGAGGGAAGAACTCAGGTTCACTGAGCACTTGTTATATGTGCTGTGTTTAGTTGCTCAGTCATGTCCAACTCTTTGTGACTCCATGGACTGTAGTCTACCAGGCTCCTCTGTCCATGGGGATTCTCCAGGCAAGAACGCTGGAGTGGGTTGCCATACCCTCTTCCAGGGAATCTTCGCAACCCAGGGATCAAACCCAGGTCTCCCTCACTGCAGGATTCTTTAGCATCTGAGCCACAAGGGAAGCCCTTCTAAGCCTGATCACTTAATGGGACAAATGTTCCCATTTTGCAGATAAGAAATTCAAGGCTCAGAGAGATTGTGACCTGCCCAGGGTCACATATCTTGGCTGTGGTGGGGGAAAGACTCAAACTTAGGACCCTGATGAGTCCTAATTCCATCTTCTTCCTCCCAACCATACCGTCTAGGTTTGCTCATCACTGCAGGGGAATCCTCATGGCTCCTCCACTTCTGTTGCCCCCTAAAGCCACCAGGAGACTCCCTGATAAGGGGAAGGCTAGTTAAATCTCAGTCTTCAACCAGGAAGGGGTGAGATGGTCCCTCTGGAGGAGCCAGCATTTCCTGGCAGAGATGCCACCGTTCATCCCCAGAATTTTGTAAAGCAAACATTAGAACTGGATTTGCAGAATCTGCTGGGAAAGTGAGTGAGG
>SJYT01042623.1:468516-522108 GCA_006410635.1 Cephalophus harveyi
CGGGGGGGTGGGGGGTGGGGTGGGGGCGATGCTGGGAGAAGAAGTGAAAACTGAAGGTGTTAGTCACTCAGTCATATCGGATTCTTTGTGACCCCATGGACTGTAGCCCTCCAGGCTCCTCTGTCCGTGGGATTCTGTAGGCTAGAATACTGGGGTGGGCAGCACCCCAAGTCAGGCCCTAGGTGGCTTCATGGAGGGGAGGGGCACAGTGTGCTGCTGAGGGAGCACTAATCCCAGCTGAGCCCCCAGGGGTGGGCCAGACACTCCTGGGGCCCCTACCAGCTCCGATACTCTGTGGGTCCCTAACCCAATGTTTGGAAGCAATTGGAACAAGGGTCTGGGGCTCAGGGATGGAGGCTGGAGAGGGGGCTTGGGAGTGGGCAGCAGCTCTGAGCTAAGCCCTGGGTAGGTCCATTTGTAGGGGAAGGGGGCTGATGGTCATGAAGGACAGGCCCAGGGTAGGGTTTCCCAGGAGAGCCCTGAGCCAGGGCAGCCAGGAGGAAGCCAGAGGGGCAAGACTCAGCACCTGGACAGGGAGTCAGGGCCTGGCTCAGCTCTGGTGCTGCTGACTGACTGTGTGACCTGGGTAAGTCTTGTTACTCCATCCCTGAATGCAGGGCTGCTGAGAAGATGTGAGAGAGGTCAAGAAAGCAAAAGCCCTGTCTCTTATACACCTCTGCCCAGGCTCTAAGAAGTCTGTCCACCTCCTCACAGCAGCCATGCAACAATCATACTATAGTCACACAGCTTACTTGCAGTTACATGTATTATTGATGTGATGACTTTCTCGGTGCCTGACTTCTCACCAGATTGTGAACCCCACAAAGTCAGGGCACTGTGTGTCTAGTCCACTGAGGCACCCCCCCACCAAGCGCCCATCACAATGCACAGAGCAGGACTAGGTGTCTTCACTTCTCCAATGGGAAGGATGAGTCTGCNGGCCTGACCCCTGACCTGCATCAGGCCTGGTTCTGCTCCACCTTCCTCTACTCCCAGCCTCCTAGTGACTGATTGGCCAAACTCTGGTGTCCCTGCCCCCAAGAGCCCAGCTGATTGGAGGAGCAGGTCTTTGTACAAATAAGGCTGCTGCCTCCCTCCTCCCCCTTCTCCCCCTGGAGACCTCACTTACTCACCATCACTGGGATCTCGCATACACTGGCTTGATTTCCCCCCCAGGAGTGGCTGGAGACACTTGTAAAGCATGTGATTTACTGTCTAAATGCAGGACAGCTCAAGCTGTCTTTCCCTAGGATCCATACTGCTCCCACAGCCCTATCCTACTTCCTATCCCTTCCTAGGATCCATACTGTACCCCCTTCCTATCCACATTTGTGTGACTTTGGGCAAGCACTTCACTTCTCTGTCAGGCTCCTCTACCATTGAATGGTGGTGAGAATGCTTACTTCATGGATTAGTCCTGATTATTTACGCACTCTCAAAATTGAAACATACTGATATTTCTCAGGAGCCTCCTGTGTGTCAGGTCCTGTTCTGGGTGCTGAGGACATGAAAGGGGCAGTGAAGATGAGGACCCAGCTCCTTCCTGGTTCTCTTGAGAGGGTTATCGGGTGGCCACATTGAGGACCTGGCTGGAAAGGTGTCGATGAAATGGCTGACCACCACGACAATGCAGAGTAGACAAGTGACTCTGCCGGGGGCATGTGGAAAGTCAACAGCAACAGTCAGGCGAGGCTGGCCCCAGAGCCTGTAGGCGAGTCTAGCCCCACAATGGTACCTACCATGCAACCCTGCTGATTGCCATACCTGCAACCCAGCAAGGTGAACTGCTTCTCCGGGGACATCCAGCTCTTTTCCCAAGCACCAGGTCACAGGAGGTCCAGCCAGGGACCTTTTGTCATCAGAGTCCCGATCAGGGAGATAAGGATAACCTGTCAGTGTGTACCCCTGAACTGGTATCCCCTTGGCTCCCCATCTGTCCCCGCGCTCTCCCACCCCTGGTGCTTCCTGCAGGATTATGTGGGACTGCAGGTGGGGAAGTGGGTGGTGAGAGGCTCTGAGCCTTATCAGACGCTCCCCCTGTGCTTTTTCCTGAAGCCAGCAGTGAGTGTCTCCCTCTCCCCACTCTGATCACAGACATTTTAATCATTATAATTATCACCTGAGAAATTGGGTTTCTGCTCTAGACAATTAAAACGAAATTCAGCTCTGCTTTCTCTCTCTCAGCTTTAAATCTCATGGAGAATTTTATAACACATCTGGAAACAGGAGTTAGAGGAGATCTGAGGGGGTGAAAAGGAGCCTGGGGTGAATGTGGGTCTGACGGCATGTCTGGGATGATGTGCGTGTGTGCACAAGAGCGGGTATGTGTAAGTGTTTGTGCCTGCATGTGTAGGATCAGGTGCGCTTCCCAGGTGGCGCTAGTGGTAAAGAATCTGCCTGCCAATGTCGGAGATGCCAGAGACAAGAGTTCCATCCCTGGGTTGAAAAGACTGCCCAGAGAAGGGCATGACAAACCACTCCAGTATTCTTGTCTGAAAATTCTCATGGACAGAGGAGCCTGACAGGCTATGGTCCATAGGATCACAAAGAGCTGGACATGACTGAAACAACTTAGCACACACACATAGGATCTGCTGGTGTCATATGGGCTCATGTGTGTGTACATGCGTGTTTACAGGTGTAGGTATGGACATGGGCATCCCTGGTGGCTCAGCTGGTAAAGAATTAGCCTGAAATGCAGGAGACCTGGGTTCGATCCCTCAGTTGGGAAGATCCCCTGGAGAAGGGAACAGCTACCCACTCCAGTACTCTGGCCTGGAGAATTCCATGGACTGTGTAGTCCACGGGGTCACAAAGAGTCGGACACGACTGAGCGCCTTTCACTTTCAGGTGTGGACATCGTGTGTGCACGTGAATGCATGAACGTGCCTGAGGATATGTGCGTGAGCATGAGCCCTGTGCCTGAGTAGTGAGGGAGAGGGGCAGTGACAAGATGCGAGCAGCAGCTACGGACAGAGAATCCTATGGACAGAGGAGCCTGGTGGACGACGGTCCATAGGGTCGCAAACAGCTGGACACAAGTGAGGTGACTTAGCACAGCAGAGCACACAAGGAGATTAGAGAGGGGGAAAAACAAAAATTATACACACAAACACATAAACATATTCAAAACAAAATGAGGAAACTCGTGGTAATTGGCCTTTATTTCCATAAATGATTGTGTGGTCAGAGCTGTTATTCATAACTACCTTCCTTCACTACTCACCCCATATTCCCTTTGCCCTCAGTAATGACTTCAGATGGTCATAGTTCTTTACGTTTATGGGACCCAAGCCTTCATTCCTGAGAGTGTGAGCCATTTGTAGTCCTACCTGGACTGGGTTATTGTGGTTTTCCACTGGCTTTAATCATAGGGCATAATAATACTAAGAGACACCCGAGGGGCTGTCCTGTATTCCAGACACACGCTCCCTTACCTCCTTTGTGGGGTATCAGTCCAGTTTCTCCTTGCTAGTCAGGATCAGTCACCCCAGTGAGCACCATAACTCCTTTCATTACCTGGTGATTCAGGTCCCAAGAAGCTTAAAGCAGGAAGTATCATAACTTCCAGTTCAATAGACTTGTTGCCATGTTTCCCAGTGGAAGCATTCCTCTCTGGCACTGCCCCTGGCCAGCAGGGCATAAGGTTGACTAATACTCTCCGAACTTGGCACGCATACACACCACTGTAAAACATACTTAATCTTGAAACGAAGACATTAACAAGGTAATAATTTCTCCTAACATAATATATCACCAACTCAACGGACATGAGTTTGAGCAAGCTCCAGGAGACAGTGAAGGACAGGGGAGTTGGACACAACTTAGCAACTCAACAACAACAACAACAGAACGTAACTATTCTGTTTACAACCCAAAGTTTTGCTAGTGAGTCACCAGGGATGACAGGGAGTGGGTCTACTCCCACTTCTGCCTCTTGATTCTTGGCTTTGGGGAAAATAGTACCATACAAAAGTAGTTATCCAAATAGGATGGCAAGGTTTTGCTCCCAGACTCCAGGGGTCTGCACTGTGCTTCATCTATAAGGGCCTGTCCTAGGCTCCTCACAGCAACCCTATTTGCCACTGATACTTGACGAACCATTGGATCTGCTGGACCCAAATGTCAGCGCCAACTGCCCAGCAGCCTGGAACTGTTGCAGAGCCTTCCCTCGTTACAAGTCCAAAACTTTCAGCTTTCCAGAACACTTGATAAATAAGTCAGAGTAACGTACCTGAAATGAGGAATATGTTGCCTCCAAAATCCAGAAGACCTATTATGCATTGTGCCTTATTCTGGTTGTAAGAAGGGCCAGATGCAGTATCTTATCCTTCACCTTAGGAGGGATATCTCAACATACCTCACATCCCTGCTACTCTAGAAATGTCACTGAAATGGAATGCTCCTGAATTGTCATTGGATTTATTTCCCACCCCCTGGCATATAAATGTCTTAATGATAAGTCTATAATAGTTGCTACTTCTTTCTCACTAGGTCCAATCAACATAATGTCACCAACGAAACAGCTCAGTGTGATATCTTGTGGGAGGAAGATCCAGATCCCTGAGAACTAAGTGATGACATAGAGCTGGAGAGTCAATACCCTACTGAGGCAGGGCCGTGAAGGCGTGTGCCTGGCCTTGTCAGCTGAAAGCACACTGTTTCTGGTGATCCTTATTGACAGGCATGATTTCTACAAAGCACTTGACAGATCAATAGCTGCGTCCCAGGTACTGGGGAATATGTTAATTTGCTCAAGTCATAAAAGGACATCTGGTACAACAGCTGCAATTGGAGTCACCAACTAATTAAGCCGATGATAATCCACTGTCATTCTCCAAAATCCATCTGTCTGCTGCCCAGGCCAAGTAGGTGAGCTGAATGAGGATATGGTGGGGATCAGGGCCGCTGCACCTTTCCAGTCTTTGATGATGGCCCTGATCTCTGCAACCCCTCTAGGAATGTGGCACTGTTTTTGGTTTGGTTTGCTACTTTTCTAGGTAGAGAACGTTCTAGTAGTTTCTGTATGGCCTTTCACATCATAGTAGCCCTCATTCCACAAGTCAAAGATTCAGTGTGGGAAGTCTGCCAACTGCTCAGTCTATTTCTTCCAGTTTATACATTCTGGAACTGGGGAGACTCAGGCCCAACTGTGAGACAGACCTGAGCTAAAATTCCATAGATCATAAGCCCCTTCCCTGACTGGAGGGTCACAATGTCCTTTTGGGTTTTCTGGAATTAGTGTCAGTTCAGAGCCAATGGGGAGTAATTCCCTAAAAGTCTGATTATTTCATTTCCCCCAGCATACAGTTACCCTGGTAAAAGGCCAAAGTCCCTTTAGGGAAGGCTAGGAGGAAGTCTAACTATGAATTTTTGCAGTGTACCAGGGTCCTTCCTCAAGGAAACCCAGGCTCATCTTTGTTCAAGCCTCTCTGTACTAAGTCAGGTCTGGGCATTGATTGAGAAGCTGTGACTCTGTTTTCATACTGTGAAAAGGTGTGAAAGTGAAAGTCGCTCAGTTGTGTCCGACTCTTTGTGACTCCCTGCACTATATCAGTTCAGTTCAGTTGCTCAGTCATGTCCAACTCTTTGAGACCCCATGAACCACAGCACGCCAAGCCTCCCTGTCCATCACCAACTCCTGGACTCCACCCAAACCCATGTGCATTGAGTTGGTGATGCCATCCAACCGTCCAATCCTCTGTCATCCCCTTCTCCTCCTGCCCTCAACCTTTGCCAGCATCAAGGTCTTTTCAAATGAGTCAGCTCTCCACATCAGGTGGCCAAAGTATTGGAGTTTCAGCTTCAATATCAGTCTTTCCAGTGAATACCCAGGACTGATCTCTTTTAGGATGGACTGGTTGGATCTCCTTGCAATCCAAGGGACTCTCAAGAGTCTTCTCCAACACCACAGTTCAAAAGCATCAATTCTTCGGCGCCCAGCTTTCTTTATAGTCCAATTCTCACATGCATACATAACTACTGGAAAAACAATAGCCTTGACTAGACAGACCTTTGTTGGCAAAGTAATATCTCTCCTTTTTAATATGCTATCTAGGTTGGTCATAACTTTTCTTCCAAGGAGCGAGTGTCTTTTAATTTCATGGCTGTAATCACCATCTGCTGTGATTTTGGAGCCCCCCAAAATAAAACCTGACACTGTTTCCACTATTTCCCTATCTATGTGCCATGAAGTGATGGGACCAGATACCATGATCTTAGTTTTCTGAATGTTGAGCTTTAAGCCAACTTTTTCATTCTCCTCTTTCACTTCCATCAAGAGGCTTTTTAGTTCTTCTTCACTTTCTGCCATAAGGGTGGTGTCATCTGCATATCTGAGGTTATTGATATTTCTCCAGGCAATCTTGATTCCAGCTTGTGTTTCCTCCAGCCCAGTGTTTCTCCTGATGTACTCTGCGTATAAGTTAAATAAGCAGGGTGACAATATACAGCCTTGATGTACTCCTTTTCCTATTTGGAACCAGTCTGTTGTTCCATGTCTAGTTCTAACTGTTGCCTCCTGACCTGCATACAGATTTCTCAAGAGGCAGGTCAGGTGGTCTGGTATTCCCATCTCTTTCCGAATTTTACAGTTTGTTGTGACCCACACAGACAAAGGCTTTGGCATAGTCTTTGCTTAGTGGGCACATTTGAATGAATTTGGCCTGATCCAACTTTGTGTTCCTTCCATCATTATCCCACATCCTTAATATCCATTCCCACACATGTTTCTTGGACTTCTGTCTGTATAAATTAGAAAATCCAAGTAGTTCTTTCAGAGTATAGCATACCTCTTTGTGGGTCACTTTGCACTTCACTCTGGCAGCTTCAGGGACTTGAGTCCTGTTATAGGTCTAGAAGTGAAAGAAGAACGAAGGGTACTGAGAATAATCAGTATTGTCCTGCAAGGCAATTGGAGGATATTGTAGGTTCTTCAGTGGCAATACAGAGTTAATCCTCTCAGATGGGGATGCTGAGGCTTCTTATCCAGGGGGTGGAGAGGCCCCTTCTATCTGCATAGACTCATCAGAATTTAGAAACTCGATATCCTCATCTTCATCAAGGTCTTCCCACATGCCCCTTTTCCAGTTTTCAGGATCCCATTCTTCCCTAATCAATACTTTCACCATAACACTAGGCACCCTGAGAGGCGGGGGATTCCATCTTCTTGTAAATCAGCCACTTTTAGGATGTGGTTCTGGGTTTGGTTTTTAGCAATCTTAGTCCTGTGACTACTGGAGATTAAGGGTCTCTTTCAGAGCATACATACAGGTCTTTAGATCACTTCTCCCTTTTTAAGTTAGAAATTCATATTCCTGAGCTCATCTTTTTCTTTCCCCTCTTTGAAAGCCACCAGCCAGTCTCATTAAACTCACTAGTTTGACAAAAATGTTTAAATGTATTGTACATATGGTCGCTCAGATCTCTGTTTCTTATAAGTGTTTGGTTAAGAGTATCCAATAGTGATATCTTGCATATATCTATTGCCAGGTTATACCATGGACTTTAACTCTTTTTACTATTGGAAGTAGTCATCAGTGTTTTTAAATCTAATCAGAGTTAGAGAGTCAATTCAAAACCTTAGAATTAATTCAGAGAATAATTCATCCTTAAGATTCTGTACATCTAGAGCCACTCTCAGTACCAATATTCATACTAGTCAGGACTCTCTAGAGAAACAGAACCATCTGGATATAGATATAAATATAGATATAGGTAGAATTATTAGGAAGAATTGGTTATGGAGACTGGCAAGTCCAAATCTGTAGTGTGGGCCAGTAGGCAGGGTCCCGGGATAGCTGCTGGTACAGATGGAGCTGAAAGCAGCCTGATGGGGAATCTCCCCTTGCTCAGGGAAGTCAGTCTTTTTGTTCCATTCAGGCCTTCAACTGATTGAATGGGGCTCACCCACATGATAGAGGGCAATCTGCTTACTCAAATTTAACAGATTTAAATGTTAATCTTATTCCAAAACAGTCTTCAAGTTGACACAAAAGTTAACCATCACAAAGCCTGATCATAAAAGTATAAGCTAATATTTATGAGCACATATTGAGCACTTACTGTGTGTCCAGCTCTGTACTCAGCATGTCAAATACTTCACTTCATTTCACCATCATGACCTCCCTGTAAGTTCTATGAATGGCCACTCTTTTGTTTCCAGGAAACCAAGCCTTGGAGAGATGAAGCTACTCACCCAAAGTCACAACTTTTAAGTGGGAGACTCCAACAAGCATGAATCCAGTGCTGCCCCCTCCACAGCCCATGAGCCGAACCACCTTGCAGGGCTGATATAGCTATAGTTGGGACCACGGCCACAGGGGTGGTAGGAAAGGGCTGGGATAGAGACCTGAGAATCTGGGCTGATAGAAGAGGGTGACAGCAGAGTTTGCAGGACGCAGAGCTGAGTATGAAAAGAGACTGAAGGTCAGTTTGGGGAGGAAAGGTAGTGAGCTCATTCATGGGAACACATGTATACCTGTGGCAGATTCATGTTGATGCATGGCAAAACCAATACAATATTGTAAAGTAATTAACCTCCAATTAAAATAAATAAATTTATATTTTAAAAGATAGAAAAGTGAGGGGCATTTCTCTCCCTACTCTCTCTCCCAGAGTCATCTAGTCTGAAAAAGAAATATGGCTTTCTGTCAATTCCTGATGACTTCCAAGCTTATACCTCCAACCCCAGACACTGTTCTTTGTGACAGTCAGACTAGGATATCTAACAGCCCCAAATCTCAGTGGCTTAAAATTACTAAGGCTTATTATTCACTCACACCACTTGCCTTTTCCAGCTACCTGGGGCCCTGATGCATATTATTCTCACTCCAGTCTTGCTGGTCATCAAGGCAGAGAGGAAAAATGAATGAGTATGTTTGTGCACAGGCATTTAAGTACTCGTTAACTCTGAAGAGAGACCACAGTTCTTCCTTTCGGGTCTCAGAAGAGAGATCTCTGTCTGAGGTCTCTCTCAGGAGAGAGATAAGCGCGTTTTCAGGAGTCCTCACATAGATGCGGGAACAGCATGCCTTTAGAAATATCTGATGAAAGGGTCTCAGTTCTCACTTGTATTAGGGGTCTCCTGGGATGAGACTTGATACTGCTGAAGATAACTCATAACTGAAAACTCATAGACACAAACACATTGTATCAAAGGAGACTGTTAGCATCAGTGAGGTGGGGCTTCTTTCACAGATGCGTACCACCATCAACACCTCTGAACTCGAGACAGAGTGACAGCATGGGGGAGGTAGCTGGGACAGAACTGCCAAGGCCAAAGGCTTCCTCCTCCTACCCCTCTGTGTCCACTCCTGTCACAGGAAGAGGACCTGAAGAGGCCCCTGTCCCTCTCCGGCACATCACCCCATCTGTGTCTCAGGGCTGGGGCTGGATGATACTTAACGCTGCCTCTGCCTTCACACTGGAATCTTTCTCCTCCTAATCTTGCCCAGACCCCCCTGTGCCCACTCCTGTCACCCCATCATCCCTGAATCTTAATCGTAAATAATGGAACCAGTAACCTGGCTAATTGTGTGAGTCTGAAAATCACCCCATGGGGAAGCTACATGGGCAGCCCCTGCTTCCACTCCATCACCCTCCCTAATGCATTGTCTGACACTTTCCATTTATTTTTCAATTCCTTTACCATCAGAAATGACAATTAAATTTTCAGTGTAAATACTCCTTTACCAAACTGAATTAATTATGGGTGAGGAGACAGGTTCCAGCAGCATGATCAAAGCATCTCAGGCATTAACACTTCTGTCTTCACCAAGGCCCCACAGTAAGGGGCAAGAGGCTCAGAGCTTATCCCTGGAAAACACTGCTTGGAACCTCACTGGAAGCTACCTAACTCCTGGCTCCATGCCCTCTTGCAGCCTTCTCCCATCAGAGAGAGCCTGAGGGCAGCAAACACATTTCTCCTTGGTAGGGCTTTGAAGTTGGAAGGAACTTGCTATTTTGCAGATGAATAAACAAGGCCTAGAAAGTGGAGAGTCTCACTCTCCGTGGCCTAGCAGAGAACTGATATCACAGTACAAACAGATAACTTGAATTTGAGAAAAGACAGAAGTCTGCAAGGAGGAATAGAACCTGAACATTCACCTACCTGGGATAGAGGGAAGAATGTAAAGCTACAAAAATAAACAAATAAACGTAAAACAGAAAACTAGTTTAGGTTTTTTTCTTCTCAAATCCCAGGTGCTCACAGGAAGATCAAGGAGACTCCTGAGGAAGCATTCGTGTGATACTGGCAAAGGAGGGGTACTGCCCACTGCCAAAACCACCTAGAGCAATCTCCTCCAAGAGCCGTTAAGACTTAATCTGCAGAGCAAAGAGAAACAGAAACTGTTGTCTTAGGGACGTAGTATACCTAACACTGAAAACTAATCACATCATAAGAAATATACCCTCCCACACTCCTCCCACGCTGGCTAGCAAGTACTGAGTAAAAATAACAATGGATTATGTCTGGGAGAGCTTTCAGAGACAGGTTATCACCAGCGCACAGCACAAAGAAAGAATCCAAAAGCAGAGGGATGGGGAACAGACACTGGAAATTAACCTCTGAAAAACCATCCGAAATCTTAACCTTAATTATCACCAGAAGAATTTAAAGCCTGTGGTATACCAAGGATAACCATAGCAACCACAGAGCTCAAACTTAGTCTGACTAGTCAAGTGCTGACTAGATTAACACATACTCCCACATTAAAGGTCTAATAAGCAAAGGTGTACATATCTCCAAGCATAAAAAGTATTTACCTCACTATCTGTCATCCTACAAAAGATATCCAGCTTTAAACAAAAAGTCATAAGATATATGAAAAGGCAAGAAAAAAGATACTAAGCAATTATCAACACCAAATTAGACATGGCACAGATATTGGAACTATCAGACAGGGAATTTCAAATTACTATGATAATATATTAAAGATTCTAATGAAATGTTTGACAACATTTAATATCAAATGATTAGTCTCATCAGAGACAGAAATGCTAAGAGTCAAGTGACAATATTAAAAAGAAAAAACCACAGTTACAGAGATGGGAAATACCTTCCGTGCTCTCACCATAGACTTGAGATAACGTGAACTTGTGGATAGATCAGTGAATTACCCTATCTGAATCAAAATGAAACAAAAACATATGAAAAACTGTAGCACTTCCGAGAACTGCTGAGCAGTGCAAAATAGTATAATATACAAGTAATTGCACTCTCAAAAGGACAAAATAGAAAAAAATATTTTAAGAAATAATGTACAAGAATTTTCTAAAATTAAAGATAAACAACAAACTACAGGTTCAAAAAGCTTTGAAAACATCAGACAGGGTCAATATCAAAAATCTAAATGAATATAAAAGTAAACAAAAAATCTAAGCCAATAAATTCAAACTTAAATTGCTGGAAACCATAAATTTCTCTTTATAAATGAAATTATAAAGAGAGTCAAAGAAATAAGACACACATACAGAGGAACAAAGATAAGAATGTCAGCAGACTCCTTATCAGAAAGCGTTCAAACAAGAAGACAATGGGAATGGGAAAATCAAATATTGAAAATGTGTCAACAAAATTCTACACCCAATGAGAACATCCTTGGAAATGAAGAGCAATAAATATTTTTCAAGACAAACAAAAACTAAATAAATGCATTACTGGCAGACCTACTCTGATTAAGAATTATTAAAGGAAGCTCTTCAGGCCAAAGGACTATATCAGTGTAAATTTAGACCTACAAAAAGAAAGAGTACAAGTGAAATAAAGAAAGATAAAATCAATTTTTCATTATTTTTAATTTCTCTAACACATAAATGCCTATAGAAAAATAGTAACAGTGTGTCATGTGATTAAAGCATATGTAAAATGGAAATATATGGCAAAAAGTGGTACAAAGATGGGAATAAGGAATATACTGTTGACAGGTCATAAAGTGGCATGAGGTGGCACATTTATTATTTTAAAGTATACTAATATTAATAAAATGTAAATTACACTTTTGGAATCACTAAAACTTTTGAAAAAAGAAAAATAAGAGAGATAAAATAGAATCACAAAATAAATTCTCACTTACCTCAAGAGAAGGCAGGAAAAAAGAAACAAATAAATGTAGCAGTTAGAAAGCGGCTAACAAAATGATAGATTTCAAATCAACTATATCAAATCACCATAAATGTAAATGAATTAAGCCCACCAACTACCAGGCAGAGATTTTTCTAATTAAACAAAAAAGCAATATGCAACTATATGTTGTCTACTACAACCTCTCTCTAAACATAAAAATGTCAAGTGGTCAAAATTAAAAGAATGGAGAAACACGCTAACTGAAAGAAAGCTGAAGTGGTTATATACATGCCAGATAAAATCTGCTTCAGAACAAGAAATATCATCAGCCAAAAAGGACAGCTATAAAGGCTGTATACTGTCACCCTGCCTATTTAACTTATATGCAGAGTACATCATGAGAGACACTGGGCTGGAAGAAGCACAAGCTGGAATCAAGATTGCCGGGAGAAATATCAATAACTTCAGATATGCAGATGACACCACCCTTATGGCAGAAAGTGAAGAAGAACTAAAAAGCCTCTTGATGAAAGTGAAAGAGGAGAGTGAAAAAGTTGGCTTAAAGTTCAACGTTCAGAAAACGAAGATCATGGCATCTGGTCCCTTCACTTCATAGGAAATAGATGGGGAAACAGTGGAAACAGTGTCAGACTTTATTTGGGGGGCTCCAAAATCACTGCAGATGGTGATTGCAGCCATGAAATTAAAAGACGCTTACTCCTTGGAAGGAAAGTTATGACCAACCTAGATAGCATATTGAAAAGCAGAGACATTACTTTACCAACAAAGGTCCGTCTAGTCAAGGCTATGGTTTTTCCAGTGGTCATGTATGGATGTGAGAGTGGGACTGTGAAGAAAGCTGAGTGCCGAAGAATTGATGCTTTTGAACTGTGGTGTTGGAGCAGACTCTTGAGAGTCCCTTGGACTGCAAGGAGATCCAACATGACAAAACCAATACAGTATTGTAAAGTAAAAAAAGTAAAAATTTTTTTTTAAAAAAAGAGTCTTCTCAAAAAAAAAAATTAAATTAAATAAAGGCGATCAGCCCTGAGTGTTCTTTGGCAGGAATGATGCTAAAGATGAAACTCCAGTACTTTGGCCTTATGCGAAGAACTGACTCATTGGAAAAGACTCGGATGCTGGGAGGGATTGGGGGCAGGAGGAGAAGTGGGCAACAGAGGATGAGATGGCTGGATGGTGTCACCGACTCGATGGACGTGAGTTTGAGTGAACTCTGTGAGTTTGAGTTCGTGATGGACAGGGAGGTCTGGCATGTTGCGATTCATGGGGTCGCAAAGAGTCGGACACGACTGAGCGACTGAACTGAACTGATAAAGGACATTACATAATGATAAGTGGAAGAGTTCTACAAGAATGCATGGAAATCGTAAATGTGTACCCACTAACAGCAAAACTTCAAAATATTTAAAGAAAAAAAGAAACAGAAAGGAGAATATTTTTTTAATTCACAATTATCGCTGGAAATGCCAACACTACTCTCTCTGTAATTGATAGACTGAAAAGGCAGGAAATCAGAAAAATCTGTAAGGATATATATGACCTGAAGAGTATTATCAAACAACTTGACCTGGCTGATATTTATTGACCATCCATCAACAGCAGAGTACACATTCTCAAGTGCACATGGAACCTTCACCAAAGTGGTGTATATTCTGGACCATAAAACAAACCTTAGCACCTTTAAAAGAATAATGTCAATAATAATACAAATTGCGTTATCAAATAATAACAGAATTAAACTAGAAATCAATAAGAAAAATATCATCTGGGGAATAACCAAATATTTGAAAACTAAACAATAAGTAGATCCAGAAAGAAATCTTAAGGGAAATAGAAAACATTTTTTGAATAAATCAAAATTTGGGGGATATAGCAGCATATAGAGGAAAAATTCTACCATTAAATACAGGTATTTGTCCACTTACACTGCCATAACATAGGCCCACATATGGTGTTGTAAAGAACAAAAGTTTATTTTCTCACAATTCTGGAGGCTGGAAATTCAAGATCAAGATATACTAGCAGAAGTGGTTTCTGGTAAGTCCTTTCTTTCAGACCTGCAGGTGGCTACCTTCTTCCTGTGCCCTTACATGCTCTTCCTCTGTGCATGACACACCTGGTGTTTCTTCCTATTCTTATAAAGACACCAGCTCTTGGATAAAGGTCTCACTTCTGTGACTTCATTTAACCTTAGTTTCCCCTTGAAGGTCCTATCTACAAAAATAGTCCATTGAAGACGAGAGTGTCAACATAAGGATTTGAAGAGGACACAGTTTAGCTCATAACAATGCATATAGCAGAACCAATGAAGGGTCTAAAATTAATATCATAAGTTCACACTATAAGCAAATTAAACTCAAAATAAACACCAGAAAAGATATGACAAAGATAGAACAGAAACCAACAAAATGGAAAATGGAAAAAAATAGAGACATTTTAGAAACAAAAGCTGATTCTTAGGAAAAAACCCAATATAACTTATATATCTAGCCAGTCTCACCAAGAAAAAAAGAAAAGAAAAAGTAACTTACCAAAATCAAAAATGGGAGAGAAGAAATCACTACTGACTCCATAGATTTCAAAAAGATAATGCTGCTAAGTCGCTTCAGTCGTGTCCGACTCTGTGCGACCCCACAGACCGCACCCCACCAGGCTCCCCCGTCCCTGGGATTCTCCAGGCAAGAACACTGGAGTGGGTTGCCATTTCCTTTTCCAATGCATGAAAGTGAAAAGTTAAAGTGAAGTCGCTCAGTCGTGTCCGACTCTGTGCGATCCCATAGACGGCAGCCCACGAGGCTCCCCCGTCCCTGGGATTCTCCAGGCAAGAACATTGGAGTGAGTTGCTATTTCCTTCTCCAATGCATGAAAGTGAAAAGTGAAAGTGAAGTCGCTCAGTCGTGTCCAACCCTCAGCGACCCCATGGACTGCAGCCCACCAGCCTCCTCCATCCATGGGATTTTCCAGGCAAGAGTACAGTGCCATTGCCTTCTCCACAAAAAGATAATAAATACCACCAAAAAATCTAAGAAAAATAGACATATATACAATTACAGTTGTAAATTTCAACACCCCTCACTCAGTAACTAATGGAATAAGTAAATATGAAATAATCAAGGATTTAAAAGACTTGAACAGCACAACCAACCAATGTGACCTCGATTGCATTTGCAGAACACTCCACTCCACAACTGCAGAACACACATTATTTTCAAATGTGTATTGAATATTTATCAATACAAGCTGTATTTTAGGTCATAAAAATGTCTTGATAAGTTTAAGATTCAAGTCATATAATGTATGTTTCCTGACTACAATGGATTTTAGTTAGAAATCAATAACAGAAAGATTTCTGGAAAATTCTCAAATATATGGAAATCAAATGACATACTTCTAAATAAACCACCAGCCAGAGAAAAAAATAAAAAAGAAATTGGAAAGTATTTTTAACTTAGTGAAAATAAATGTATATAGCACATCTTAAAAATCATGTTTTCTAATGACCTGAAATTTTTGAAAAGAGAGAATTGAATATTAATACATACTACAATATGGATAAATCACAGAATAATTATGCAGATTGAAAGAAACCAGGCCAAAAAGAAAACATTCTCTCTGGTTCCATTTATATATAATTCTATATTATCTATAATAACAGCAAGAATATCAGCAATTGCCTGGGGATGGCAGGGGAGGAAGTGGTGTAAAGGAGGGATTACAGAGAGGTAGAAGGAAATTTGGGAGGGTGATGGTTATATTCATTATCTTGACTGTGGTGATGATTTCACAGGTATATAAATCTCTCAAAACTTATCAAGTTGTGTGCTTTTTAAATTGCAGTTTGTTATATATCAATTATACCCCATTAAAGTGTATGTTAAAAATCTTATCAAGTTGTACACTTTAAATATAATTAGTTTATAACTTGTGGTTGCCATGGGGGAAGAATGAGGGGAGGAGATAGGGAGTTTGGGATTGACATGTACACTCTGCTATATATAAAATGGATAACAAGGTCCTACTGTATAGGACAGGGAGCTCTGCTCAGAGTTACATGGCAGCCTGGATGAGAGGGGAATTTGGGGAAGAATGGATATATGCATATGTGTGATTGAGTACCTTTGTGGTCCACCTGAAACTATCACAATATTCTCCAAGCTAGACTTCAACAGTTCATGAACCAATAACTTCCAGATGTTCAGGCTGGATTCAGAAAAAGCAGAGATCAAACTGCCAATGTCCCTTGGATCATAGAAAAAGCAAGAGAATTCCAGAAATCATCTAGTTCTGCTTCATTGACTACGCTAGATCTTTTGACTGTGTGGATCACAACAAACTGTGGAGAATTCTTCAAGAGATGGGAATACCAGATCACCTGACCTGCTTCCTGAGAAGTCTGTATGCAGGTCAGGAAGCAACAGTTAGAACCAGACTTGGAACAACAGACTGATTCCAAATTGGGAAAGGAGTACATCAAGGCTATATATGGTCACCTTGCTTATTTAACTTATATGCAGTCTACATCATGCGAAATGCTGGACTGGATGAAGCACAAGCTGGAACCAAGATTGCTGGGAGAAATATCAATAACCTCAGATACACAGATGACACCACCCTTATGGCAGAAAGAGAAGAGGAACTAAAGAGCCTCCTAATGAAAGTGAAAGAGGAGAGTGAAAAAGCTGGCTTAAAACTCAACATTCAAAAAACAAAGATCATAGCATCCAGTCCCATCACTTTATGGCAAATAGATGGGGAAACATTGGGAACAGTGAGACACTTTATTTTCTTGGGTTACAAAATCATTACAGATGGTAACTGCAGTCTTGAAGTTAAAAGACACTTGCTCCTTGGAAGAAAAGCTATGACAAACCTAGACAGCATATTTTAAAAGCAGAAAGACTACTTTACCAATAAAGGTCCATCTAATCAAAGCTATGGCTTTTCCAGTAGTCATATATGGATGTGAGAGTTGGACCATAAAGAAAGCTGAGTTCTGAAGAATGTATGTTTTTGAACTGTAGCGTTGGAGAAGACTCTTGAGAGTCCCTTGGACTGCAAGGAGGAGATCAAACCAGTCCATCCTAGAGGAAATCAGTCCTAAATATTCATTGCCAGGACTGATGCTGAAGCTGAAGCTCTAATACTTTGGCCACCTGATGCAAAGAACTGACTCATTGGAAAAGACCCTGATGCTGGGAAAGATTGAGGAGGAGAAGGAGATGACAGAGGATGAGATGGTTGGGTGGCATCACTGACTTAATGGACATGGGTTTGAGCAACTCTGGGAGTTGGTGATGAACTGGGAAGCACGGTGTGCTGTGGTCCATGGGGTCGCAAAGAGTTGGACATAACTGAGTGACTGAACTGAACTGATTGTGTTAATCAGGTATGCTCCAATGTAAAATAAAAGTTAAAGAAATAATAAAAATAAAAGTTATACAAAAATTCAAAGAATGAGTTACTTATTGTAAGTTGATTGTTCCTCAATAAAGCTGCTTAAAATCAGTAAATAAGAACCTATTCAGCAGTTTATATTCTCTAAGTACTATCCTTTCCTCCTTTCAGGTATGGTGTATTGACATCACCTTGGAGATGTTAAGTCACTTCGGTCGTGTCTGACTTTTTATGACCCCACGGACTGTAACCTGCCAGGCTCCTCTGTCCATGGGATTCTCCAGGCAAGAATATTGGATTGGCTTACCATGCCCCACTCCAGATCGTCCCGACCCAGGGATTGAACCTGGGTCTATTATGTCTCCTACATTTACCGCTAGTGCCACCTGAAAAGCCCTGGTGAGTCAGGCTGTAAAGAATCTTCCTGCAACATGGGAGACCCAGTTTCAGTTCCTGGGTCAGGAAGATCCCCTGGAGAAGGGAATGGCTACCCACTCCAGCATTCTTGACAGGAAAATTCCATGGACAGAGGAGCCTGGCAGGCTATAGTCCATGGGCTCACAAAGAGTGGGATAGGACCGAGAGACTAACACTTTCATTTTCACTGGGCATGTTAGAATTGGATTCTTATGAAGATTAAGATTATTTCCAATAAGACAAGAATTTCCTGGGAAATGCACATATTAGCTGTTGAACTCTTTCCAAATGAACTCTCCCTTACCTGTCCCAAAGACTCTGGATAGGCTCCAGGTGTGGCTGCCATTGGACACCAGGGGCCCTGCCCACTGCTGAGCCTCTGCAAATGTTAATCACATTTTATTCACACAACAGCCCTGCAACATTACTCCTATTCTATACCTAAGGACCAAAGAAGTGAAAGTGAAGTCACTCAGCTGTGTCCGACTCTTTGCGACCCCGTGGACTGTAGCCCACCAGGCTCCTTCATCCATGGGATTTTCCAGGCAAGAGTACTGGAGTGGGGTGCCATTGCCTTCTGAAGTGAAGGAACATACTGAGGTTCATAGCCAGGACAAGGTAGAGTCAGGACTGTAACACTGCTTCATGCAACAGTGACTTTGGGGGGCTTAACACACCCTATAATCTCCATCACTTCCCTGACATCTTCCTTAGACACGTTATCTATCCACCTAGGGGAAACCAAGGCATCCCACTCCAGTCATCTCTTAACCCTGAGAGTGGATTTGGGGTCCTGGAACTTCTAATGAATTCCACTCCCATCCCTTCTCCACGGCCCAGTGAGCAAAGGACACAAGGGCACAAGGCATCAGGCTCCCAGTCCTTGAGGTCTGGGACCAGGGCCCAAGTTAAGGTGAAGTCGGGGTTGGGTGCAAAGAAGGAGGAACATAGTTTGCACCTTTGTTTTATTGTGGGACACAGGTCAAAAATGAGGCTAAGTGTAGTTCATCACGCACTTAATTCTGTTCAGCTATGAAGTTTACCTTGGCTGCACCTGGATATTACTTTAACTCATGCTGTTTTCCTGCAGTTGAGAAAAAGGAGATATGCCATCCCATTCTGATTGGATTCTGGCATCAGCAAAATCTCTGGAGTGAGGGTATCTGGTGGGACCTGGATGCTCCTGGAACTCATGTAAATTAGAGCAGTTAAAAAGCATACTAATTCAGATTCCTGGAGGTTTATAATACCTTGTAGACAAAAGATTGGCTTATAGCTCAACATTCAGAAAACTAAGATCATGGCATCTGGTCCCATCACTTCATGGGAAGTAGATGGGGAAACAGTGTCAGACTTTATTTTTGGGGGCTCCCAAATCACTGTAGATGGTGATTGCAGCCATGAAATTAAAAGACACTTAACTCCTTGGAAGGAAAGTTATGACCAACCTAGATAGCATATTCAAAAGCAGACATTATTTTGCCGACAAAGGTCCGTCTAGTCAAGGCTATGGTTTTTCCTGTGGTCATGTAAGGATGTGAGAGTTGGACTGTGAAGAAAGCTGAGCACTGAAGAATTGATGCTTTTGAACTGTGGTGTTGGAGAAGACTCTTGAGAGTCCCTTGGTCTGCAAGGAGATCCAACCAGTCCATTCTAAAGATCAGTCCTGGGTATTCACTGGAAAGACTGATGCTAAAGCTGAAACTCCAATACTGTGGCCACCTCATGCAAAGAGTTGACTCATTGGAAAAGACTCTGATGCTGGGAGGGATTGGGGGCAGGAAGAGAAGGGGACAACAGAGGATGAGATGGCTGGATGGCATCACCGACTCGATGGGCACAAGTTTAAGTGGACTCCAGGAGGTGGTGACGGGCAGGGAGGCCTGGCGTGCTGTGATTCATGGAGTCGCAAAGAGTCAGACATGACTGAGTGACTGAACTGAACTGAACACCCACACAGACTGCTTCCTCTAACCCTTACCTCCACAGTCACACTTCTGGGACTTTGTCCTGCTCCACTGCCTGCTGGCTGTGTGATCCCGGGCAAGCTTCTGCCCTTTCTGAGCCTCAGTTCCGTCATCTGCAAGCTGTGATGAGGATCAGTGAGATAATTGTTGTAAGGCACCTGAGAAGCCACACTGGATCCGAGGCAGCAGGTGTCGCCTGAGATGGGGGTTCTACAGAGGAGTTTCAGACAATAAAGCCCTGAACCTGACGATTGCTGTTCCCATACTATTATTTACCCTGAGTGTCCTCCCCAGAATCCCACATGGGGGCCCCTGCCTGTCCTTCTCTTGCCACCCTGCCATCTTATATGTCCCAGTACAGTTTTGATGGTGGTAAAGGGCGTCTGGCCTGAACTCAGTCTATAGAGACTGGCTCTCTGTGATCAGGAAAACTGGCAATTTACTCCAAGAATCACAGATAACAGTTTTCTTTTCCACATAATGACAGGAGCCTAGTCATGTCAGGGTCCCACTTTGCGCCCTACAAACAATTCAAGGTGCACACACCCTCCTCCCCACTCCCTCCTCAGCAGCCAGAGGCTCATCACTGACAATTTGGAAAATGTAGCCAATCCTTTTAGGACCCATTATGTAGAAAGCAGTTTGCACTGAGCAAGCTGTTACCTTCTCTTCCTTCTTTCTTTAAGTGACAGTATCTGTTGTTCACTCTCCTGTTTGGGGAAAGGTCTACAAAGGACGATGAATCTATGAAATTCATGATCTCCTGGAATTTGTGGCTCTTAAAATTATACTCACTTGGAATGTGAAATACCGCCAAGTGCAAGTATGTAAACTTTGGCAATTTCACAGTACAGGTAGAATTGTTTGGCTGTAGATCTGTCTATAAATACCTGCTCTTAACTGGTGCTCATGACTTCCCTTTCTAGCTGTGATGCTCAGAGTAGAGATGCAGGTCTGGCTGGGTCTGCCAGCCCTGCCTAAGCTGTGCCAGGAAGGCAGGAAAGGCCCCACCTGTGTCCTCTCACATCTAGGTGGACTCGGGAGGAGATTGGGGGTGGGGTGCTGGGCCTCTGTGTGGGTGCTCCTCCCCGAGCCCTACTTCTTTGCTGCCCAGCACCCCCAGTGAGGCTCCCTGAGCCAGCAGCAGCACTGCCTCTGGTCATGGCCTCAGCAGAGGCTCTGTGATCTCCCCTCCCTAATGGCCTGGTCCAGCCTCTTGGGTCCTTCCCACTGCAGAACCAGGCACACGGTGTGTGGCAGGTGGAAGAGGGCTGGATTTCACACCTCAGACCCAGGGGAAACACCCCAGAGGTCCTCCATCTGGCCAAGTGTACACTCTGGTTCATAGAACCCTGGGAGAACAGGGTCTTCCTGATACGACTCTAGCTCCCTTAGGCCTACCCAAGTTGAGAGTGGGGTCCCTTGTGCTGGTGGCTCATTTCAAAAGTCTCAGGAGAAAAGCCTTGTGAAAAACTTTGTCGAGTCAGCTTCCCTGGCTCTTTACTTGTTAGTGGGAAGAGAAAACAATTCTGGAGGTACTTCGGTCCAAGACTGAATCTCCCATCACAGTATCATTGGATGCAGGAAGAGCCAAATACCCCATATGCTTCTCGGGCTGTGGTCTCTGTACACTGCCTTGTGGGCTACAGGCTGAATGAATACACAGTGGACAGGAGGAAGCCTTACAATATACCAGGCTATTATCATACAGGTGGGACACAGGAGGAACCAAACAGCCATTGCTTGCTGTTAACTCAGCCAATCAGATGAACTTACTTGCTTGACCAACAAGGGTTGAGTACTGTCCTGAGTTCCTAGGAAGAGACAGGTGGGGGACTTCCTTGGTGGTCCAGTGGTTAGGAATGCACCTTGAAACGCAGAGGGCAGGGTTCAGTCCCTTTCTTGTTGTTGGGGATCCTGCTGCTCACTCAGTGAGCTGGTCACATGGAGCTAGCAAGGACAGGATTGCTGAGCTCTAAGGAGCGGGTGTGCGCCTTCCACAGCCAACTCCCAGGCCAGCTTTTCAGGGAAGGGAAGCAGTGGGAAAGTTTTTATACTATCTGTACATGTGAGCTATGTGATCTCAGCCAAGTGACCCAGTTCTTCTGAATCTGTTCCTTCATTCATGAAATGAGCGTGTGTGTGTGTTAAGTGTTAAGTCACTTCAGTTGTGTCCAACTCTTTACAACCCTATGGACTGTAGCCCGCCAGCATAATAACATATAAACACCACCTACTACCTCACCTGGCACATAGTTCGATATATGTGTTTCTTCCCTCATGAATGGATCCCTTGGAGCATCAATTTTGGTCTCTGCCTTTCCCTACGAATTCCCACACTTGGTTCACAAAGGAATGAATTGGATTCATGCTAAAGAAGAACTAACTGGGAAGTGGCAAAGGCCTCTGGGGCAACAAGTATTTAGCACAGGTTGCCCTGGGAACCCTCACTGATGCTCTTCGGGAGGAAGGTAGTCGCCAGAGCCAACAAGAAATGAGACACACCCCTATCATATGAGCCAGAGGCCCCAAACAGCAACATTATTTTGAGCTGGAACAATGGTGAAAGGGGGAAAATTCAAGGAAAGAACAGAGATGGAAAGGACTTTAAGGTTAGTGCTCATACATTGGGCTTCCTTTGTGGCTCAGCTGGTAAATAATCTGCCTGCAAGGCGGGAGACCTGGGTTCAATCCCTGGGTTGGGAAGATTCCCTGGAGAAGGGAACAGCTACCCACTCCAGTATTCTGGCCTCAAGAATTCCATGGACTGTATAGTCCATGGGATGGCAAAGAGTCAGACAGGACTGAGTGACTTTCACGCATTGAAATTGACAGATCCCAGTTCAGAACCATGGACAGAACCTGCCTTGCTGGAGAGGTTTGTCAGGGAACCAGCATGGTGGGGTGGGGGGTGAGGGGGCAGGTAGGGAGGGAACTGGTAACTTTCAGGTAATGGCACCAAACTAAACCCAAGTCACAAAGAATTCACATGGCCCAACCCATTGCATCACAGCAGCACTTTATCAATACCATTACGCAATTACAAATGTGCAGAAAAAGTCATTAGGCTGTTGTGGGGAAAGAACTAAGAAGGGGCAGGAACCCAGAGGTCTAGTCTCTCTCTTAGCCCATAGGATCACTTCATCACCTTGAGTAAGTCACTCCCTCCAGTATCAATTTCTTCACCTTTAGAATAAGGCTACTACACCAGATGATCCCTAAAGGCTTTTCCAGCCAGGACACTCAATAACCTAAGGATATTTTAACCCATATGGAAACATATCTTTTCATTTTAGCTTTCTGGACTTGCAGACATGTTGTATTTCCTATACAGCCTACCAGGACTGCAGGGAAGGTCCCATTACCCCAGCCATCCATACCACTTGGTCCCTGGCTATTGTCTCCCAATCTCCTGGACCTGGGAGGCCTGGGAAGATCCAACATGAAGACATGGAGCTGGCCACTTTTAATGAGTCAGAGCCTCAGCTTCAGACAGCTGAGTTTGAGTCTGGGCTCCACTCACCTATCAAGGGACTGAGGAGATGTTGTTTCATCTGCTGTGCCTCATTTGATATCAATTCTGATCCCAGTGAGTGCTCAGGGTGTCTGCATATCGTCAGTGCCCCTTCACCCCTCTCCTGTCTCACTAACATCATACCCACTCTTTATCCACATACACTCCTTTGATCATGATTGACATTGATCTATTAGAATGGAATTTGCCTTCAGTTTCTTATTAAAATAATTGTTAGAATCGCCTGTAGCACACAAACTCTAACTATCCTCTAGACTAATATAATTGCTGTTGGGTAGATGCAAAGAACTGCTGCTCTTATTAATGTAATAACAAGTTGTTGACTGCACGCTCCCTGAAGTGTGTGGCCTGAGTCTCTGGGCCTGTCTTGATCTTTCTGCATCAGGGCAAGTGCATCTGTTTATCTCCCAGGGGAAGTCATTTGTCTTCCTCTCTTCAGCAGGATGGACATTGTAGCCTCCCCCTGAACACACATCACTGTGTGGATTTGCAGCATCTTCTCTTGCTCTGCCACTGTCATTGTTGGCCACCGAGTTTTGAGAACTTACCCTGGGCTAAGCGTGGTCCTAAGTGCATTGCCATCATTATTCCCGTGGAAGAGGTGCCATTTTCATTCCCAGTTTATGGATGTGAAAACTGATGATTAAAACTGAGGAACTTTCCCTTCCTCACTCAGCCAGTGAGTGAGGGAACCAGCCTTTGATCTCAGGCATTTCTATATCTAGAGTCCACACTTCTAACATTTTGCACCAAAGAAAGAAACCTAAACTCTCCTCTCCTTCTTCCACCTCCTTCTCCTCTTTCTCTCTTTCCCTCCCCACCTGGATCTTTGCTCACAGTCCCAAACTATCAAGGTCCTTAGAAGGCTGAATGTAAAATTCCATCTCACAGGTAGAAATAGTGAGGGGACCTAACCTCAGGTAGGGACCCACCTGAGGGTACAGCACACCTTGACGCCCCTTCTTAGTTTAGAACTGCCAGACTGGAGGGGAGGGACACATTTTCTCCTCCTTTATCTAGCAGCTCATACATGCACTTAGCTCTACCCTCAGTCCACATTACTGCAGGTGTGTGAGTGATAGTAAGTGCTGTTCCAGGGTTGACTTCAATACAGTTGTGGCAAGGACCTTCTTCCAGACCTCATTTGATCCTCACAGCATCCTAGGAGATAGAGCACTGTATCCACTTGAAAGATGTGACAGGTGAGACTGAGAATGTTACAGGTTTTTGGAGCTCCATTGATTTTTGAAAGGCTCTTTAGAGATCATTCTTCACATCACTTTATAAATAAGGGAACTGAGACCCAGAGAGAGGAACAGATTGCCCAATGCCACAAAGCAAGTGAAGAGCAGACCCAGCACTAGACCTCAGGCTCCCTGGTCTTAGGTCAATGTCTCTAACCCCATAAACCAGCCCAGGATACTGGGTGGATTTCCCCATGATTCCTACTGCCCTTGCCCTGCAGAGAAATCAAGGGATAAAACTGTACAGGTTCAGAAACAGATTCCAAGCTCCCACACCAATGAGCAGTATAAACTTAAGTCACTCTTACCCCTTCTAAGCCTTTTCTCTCATCATAAAATGACTGTAGGATAGAGTCCCACATTTGACCGCCCCAGGCATTTTGGATATGCTCAGAGCGTCCCTTCCTCCCCGGGGAATTAAAGGCTAATACAAGCTTTCCAGCCAACCTTGGCTTGGCGGCAGCTACTTCAATTCCATGACAACAATTTTAATTGCTCCTCCTGCAAACCTCCATGGGTCCATTCAAGCTGAATAAACTAATTTGTTAAAATGATCATTCCTCAGTACTATTCTCGTTGGCTGCAAATAGATGGCCCTTCTGGGTGCTTCTGGATAAGCCCCAAAGTCCAGCTGAGACAAATCCATCCCTCTAAAATGACATCTGCTGGGAGGTGGCATTGAATTAAGTCAGATTGTAATAGCATTTCACCAGGTTCCTCTAGCTTTTACTTAACTGGAGTTGGAACCTCCCACCTAGAGGCTTGATGCTCAGAAGACTTTCCTGGCAGAAGAATGCCTTGGGCTATCCAGAGATTAGGTTGTGGAGGGAAGGATGAAGCATTGGTGAGCAGAGTAAAAGTCTCCAAGCTGGGCAGGGGAGCAGTCGATGTTCTGCAGTTGGTGAAGTTCAGCTTTGAGAGGACCAGATGCATTGATGGGACTAGATCCAGGGTCTGACTAGAGTGCTTAGACTGCTTTGAGACTTGTTTTTCATATATCCTCTTACTCATCCCCTTTCTCACTCTTGACAAACATTTAATAACCATCTATTTACCATTGCCCTGTGCTTAGTGATGGGGATACAGAGATGAGAAGAGTCTGTCTTTACCAAGATGCTCACAGTCTGGCCCAGGACACAGGTATGCCTAGTGGGCATCAGAGAGCAAGAAGAGGTCTCCTTAGAGGTCAAGTGGGACAGGTGTCTATCTTAGAGTGGGTGTCCCCAAGATCAACCCCAAGTAAAGGACATGAGTTCTGGTCATTTATTTGGGAGGCGATTCCATGGAACAGTGTGAGGAAGTATAAATAAGGAGGCAGGGAAGATAGCTTTCATGAGCTGGTACCTCTGTGAACCATGAGGATGATCCCATTGGGGACCTCTAGGGAAACACGTGGAGACACCTCAGAACTGTCCTCTATGTGACTGGGGAGGTGGGGCTTTAATCCACTAACCCTCATCCCCCACAGCTCAAGGGCCGCTTCTGGGCTGTGTTAAGTCGCCTGCACTTTGATACTGCATGATAGATGAGCAAGCTTCCATAGTGTTGGAGAAAACACATGGCTGAGAAGAAGAAAGCAGTGGACATTTGAGGATGAGGCCAACAGTGTGCCAAGAACTGATGATGCCACAGGACAACCCAGGATGGGCCAAGCGGGCCTGAGTGAGTTAGCAGCGGCATCTGCGGCCGTGTTTTCAAAAAGGAGCTATCTGAGCTGGGTCTGGTGGACTCAGTGGGCATGGGCCAGCTGTAGTGGGCAGGGGCGTTGGTTTATCCAGGCTGTTGAAACAGGGAAGAAAAAAATGGAAAAAGAAAACCAGGACAATTCCTTTAGATAATAGTTGCTGATAAGGCAATAAGGCAGCTGTTCAAGGAGCCTGGAGACATGAAGAGAAGGCTTTACTTTTAGGTTAAGGATGGGAGAGGTTTGAGTAGCTTGTTCACAGAAAATTTAAGTGGTGGGTTGAGGAAGCTGAAGAAATGGGAAGAGAGAAGACGGCCCAGAGCTTCCGCAATGGCGGAAGGAGACAGAATCCGTGGAAGGTACAGAATCTGTTCTTACGTGAGCAGAGAGCCCCTGAGATGAGCGAAGAGAAGTCGGTGAGGAATGAGGGAGGGGTGTCCCTGGCCTCTCTTTCTCTGATAATGAAGGGGCCACAGTGAGCTGAGCCAGTGACAGGGCTGGGGGTGGAAGAGGGTCTTGAGAAAGGCAGGGCCCTGACGTCATCCTAGAGGGAGAGAGAGCCGGTCACAGGAGGCCAGAGGAGGGACGGGTGATGCTGGTGGCAGCTGAGGTTGGCACTGTGCCCTGGAGGAGGTGCCAGTCCCCCGGGACATGCAGGTTTTCCAGCAGCTGATCCCAGCTCAGTGCAGATATGTGGAAAGCGAGTCAGTTACCTCAGTCCCAGTCCAGTTTGGCAGGGCAAGAGTGGAACAAACGCACAAGCCCCGTGTGGACACAGCAGTCCTGGGGCAGGACTCTGCTGCAGGACTCCCTGCCCTGCCAGGGCCTGGCGCCTGGTAAGTGCTCAGTAAGTGCTGGTGGTGCCATGAGGGCTCTTAACCACGCTGCTCTGTGCTTGTCTGTCTCTCTGTCCCCTGCATTCGTCTGTGAGCCCCCTAAGAGCAAGGACTCCTGCCTCTGTGCTGGGCTGATTTACGCTGGTTACCTGTCGATGTAGACCTGGTCCCTGGGGGCTGCAGGACCACACCGCTGTGTGGGCAGCAGGTTCCCCAGAGCAGGTGTCTCCCCTGCTCACAGCACCTGGACCCTAATTCCTGTTGCCTGCACAGGGTCCCCCTGCCCACATGCTCAGCAGGAGCCCCTGTGCTCTGCAGGCCCACACTTGCATTGGCCCCCGTCTCTACTCAGGGGACCTTGATTTTCAAAATTTGTTGGACAGCCTTTAACTGCAAAAAGCAGCTTATTTCAATATTCATGCTGTCTTGACAGTAAGTCTGTGCATATTCTCCATCTCTGCATCTCTCTTTCTGTCTCTCTTTGTCTCTCTCCCTCTGTCTCTCTGTCTTTCTGTCTCTCTCTCTTTCCCTTCCTCCACTAACAATATGTCAGGACAATCTGTCCCCTCGCAGAGGGACCATCAAGCCACATCAAGCAATATCTCAACACATGTAACCAGATTGCCTGGCCTGGGTACATAAGCAAATGTCCTCAAAAAACCTGTATGCAGCCGAGCCCTGCCTGGTTCAAGGTTCCGCATTTGCTCTGCTGAAAGCAAGGTCCCTTAACAAGGAGACACACAGGCAGGGCGGCCAGAAGCTGGGCTGTGTCCTGGCTAGACAACTCATGGTTGTGGACTTGAGGTGTGCACCTCACCTGGCAGAGCCTCTGTGTCCTCATCAGCAGAGGAGAGAGTGAGAGCACCTTTCTTGCTTGGAGGAGTCAGAGAAAGATACACATTGTCAACATAAGAAATAGGGCTGGTGAGCTGCTGAGGACGCCTGGGTCTCCGTGAAGTGAGCTCAGCTGCTCCTCTCTGCCCGAGCCCAGGTGGAGGCTGCAGACCCCAGCAGAGAGCTCCCCAGCCCTCATCCAGGGGCAGAGTCAGGGGCTCACAGCCATGGGGGGCTGGGCTACGGGTCCTGGAGCTGCTCCCATGTCCAGGGAGCCTGGGTACAAGCTTCTGGAGTCTGGAGCCACCGTGCACCCCTATCTGACTGACCTCCTACATTCCATGTGGTATGTCTGCCTTCAAAGGCGACATATGGCCTGGCCTGGGTACATTCCAGGCCTCCGAGTCCCTGAGTGTATCCATCCTGGGTCTGTTTTGAGTTTCAGAAGTGGCCGTGCCTCTGCTCTGCCATCTACTTCTGACCAGACCCTGGGCCTTGGGTCTGAGCCCTGGAGTCTGACCTCCAGCCCCATGGCTTTCTGACCTCCCTGCCACTTGCTGGACATTTCTCTACGAAAGCTTGTCCCACAGTGGGTCTGGAGCCGGGATTAATTAGCCATGTGAGTGGTCACCTCTGGATAGTTAACATTATTGGGGAAAGTCTGGTCTGGCCCCTCCTTGAACCCTCAGAGCCTAGTACCGGGCATGTGTGTTCGTAAGACTCTGTGGAATGAATAGAATATTTGAGGAGTCAGAGGTCATATCCTTGGCAATTTGGGAAGGAAGAAAAAGAGAGGGGAGGGGAGAACTGGTTTCCAAGTCCAACCCTGCTCCTGGCTGAAAATACAGTCTTGGGCAACAACCTTCCCCTCTCTGGCCTCAGTTTCCTTGTATGGACTATGGAGTTGGTGAAGATGATCGCTAATGTTGATATATCCAAGAGTCTGCTGAGATCTGACTCCAGTCACACAGTCAGGAGCTGACACCATCTATGGTTTAAACTATGAGCTCTGGGATCCAATAGCCCTGGATTCCCTTCACCTGGGTTCATAACTTTGAACAAGTTGCTCTGAGCCTCAGTTTCTTTGTCTATAAATTGGGGTCAATAGTAGGAGAACATCATCACAGGATGTTGGAGAGGACCCATAAGTGGATGTGTGCAAATCTCTTCACACTATGCTTCTTTCAGTGCTGGATCTGGGGCTCTTCTTCCCCATGGAGATAGTGTTGATGATGGTGGTGGTGGTGATGTTTTGATGATGGTGGTGATGATATTGTTGATGATGGTGGTGGCGTTGGCGATGGTGATGGGATGTCACAGGGAGGCAATGGGTCCCTGATTCATGGTTTAGTTCTGCCTCAATTCTAATCCCTAAGCAACCCCAGGTGACGGGTGGGAGGGGACCTACTAGAGCCCCAGTAAGGAAGGGACATAAGCATCATGGACCTTCAGGCCCAACCTAGGGATTAGTCAACAGACATTTACGTGCCCAACACTGCTCCAGATGCTGGGGCCACACCAGTGGACGAGAAAGTCCCTCATGGAGCTTACATCCCCCCGGAAGCAACAGAAAGTGACCAGGAAAACCAGAAACTCACATCCTTTGGTGATGAGAAGTGCTATGAAGAAGATAAAAGAGGTCTGTGCAGTGGGGGCAGGGTGGGGGTCTACTCTGCCTTAGGAGTAGTTGGGGAAGGCCTCCCAGAGGAGGTGGCATTTGAGCTGACTCAAAGGAAAAGTGTTCTATGCAAAAGGCCCTGAAACAGAAACCACTTAGATTAAAAATAATTGTTTTTCTTGTGGAATTTCCTGGTGGTCCAGTGGTTAAGAATCCACCTTGCAACACAAAGGAAAGACACCGGTTTGATCCCTGACCTGGGAAGATCCCAGATGCCTTGTGTACCTAAGCAATTAAGCCCATGTGACACAGCTACTGAGCCCACACTTTAGAGCCCACCAGCCGCAACTGCTGAGCCCAGGCGCTTCAACTATGAAGCTCCTGCGCCTAGAGCCTGTGCTCCACACCACGAGAAGCCGCTGCAATGAGAAGCCTACACACCACAGTGAAGAATAATCTCGGCTCACCACAACTAGAGAAAACCCATGTGCAGCCAAAGACTCACCACAGCCAAAAAAATAAAGATAAATTAAATAAATAAATCTTTAAAACTTTTCTGGTCCAAGCTTTCACTGTCCCCTCTAATGCTGGTCCACCCTGTGCTACCTCCTGAGACTCACCTCTACCTGTGCAGCGGGGACAGAACTCATCATTTAATCACCCAGCAATTTTTTTTTTACTGAGCATCACCCATGCACCAGACACTGTGCTGGGCACTCAGAACAGGACAGATGTGGTCCCTGCCTGCATGGAGCTGACGAGGTATTAAAAGAGAAAGAGGAAGTTAGGACTAATAACAGTTAATGATTTCATTGCAGCAGACTCAGACACTGACAAAGTGCCAGGTACTGTGCTTGGCCTGAGTGATCTAAAGAGACACTGGTCCTCGCCCTGTGGGCATCAGTGTAGAGCCAGGGATAGATAACAAAGACGATGAAAGCAATGACGACAGCCAGTCTCGCGACGTGCCAAGCTCCATTCTCAGGGTGCTACAGACATCACCTCCCCAGTCTCCACACCAACTTCCTGAGACAGATTCACGCTCAGGTGAGGAAATCAGGGCTCAGAGAAGGGACATAAATCGCCTGTGCAACAACCAACACAGGGTGAGACCTATCTCCCACCTCCACAGATGCGGAAGCCCACAGTCATGACCCCCTACTTGTTCCCTTGCCCTAAAGACCCTGAAAACTTCTGCTCCCCATTTTGGCTGGTTGCCAGATGCCCCATTCTGTGGACACAGGGTAGGACAGGACCACAGGGGTTTTCTTTTCAATCCTTCATTTGTAGCTGAGGATACAGGTTCAGAGAGGCAGAGGGGCTGGCCCCAGGTCACCTCTCTGAGCAAAAGGAGGGAAATGAACCAAAACAAGACAGCGTGAATGAACTTCGAGTAAATGGTTCAGCATTATCCTCAGAACAGGCCCATGAGGGAAGCTGAATTATCACCCACAAGTTACAGAGGGAGAGCCGGAGGCTCCGGGAGGTCAGACTTCTTGCCTCAGGCTCACAGAGTAAGTGGCTAAGCCAATGTGTGTCCCCAAGCCTGTATCTGCTCTTTCTCTTGCCCCACTTGCCTCTGTCACTGTCACCGGGAGGACTCGTGACTCTGGCTGGCTGGTTCCATGTGATGGACTCAGGCCTGTCTGCACGCTGACCGTGCCTGCTCTCTGGTGAGCCCGTTCAGCGGGGCAGCAGGGCCAACACGGCCCACCGCATGACTCATTAACTAATATCCTACAGCAGAATATCGGCTGTGACCTGGGCCTGCAGGCTGCTCCGTGGACCTGGAGACTGAGCCCAGGTCCCTCAAATTCTGTAGCAGGGCTGTGGGTAGGAGGGACCCAGAGGTGCCAACAGAACTCGGACCTGGGGCTTTTCCTGCTGGCAGGGCTAGGGAGAGTCCCATCCACCCCCCTACCCCAGTTCAGCCCTTCTCTCCTTCAGCCCCTTCCCTGCTCACCACCCTTGCCTGGATCCCTGGACCCAAGGAAGGATGTCACAGTTGCCTCCTCAGTTCTGTGTCCTAGAGCCTACAACATCTGGCTCAGAACCAGCTGTGAATGAACGAATGAATGAGTCATTGAAAGAACGTCCTTCCACAGCCCTGACATCCAGGCTTTGGCCTGCACCTGGACTTGTGGGCATCTGGGCTTCACAGCAGAGCCCCTGAGGCCCCAGGTGCAGGTACCGACACAAACTGATGTCCTGAGAAGGCTGCCCTCCCAGAGGCCTGAACAGACCCTGACTGCCAGGCTGACCGTTGCCTGGGACCTGCCTGCAAGGCAGACTGGTGGCCCCACTTCTGTGGTCTTGCACCCTGGCGCTGCCCATGTGGGCTCGAGCTCCAGGACTGGGGCTGCTTCTGTCTCCCCAGCATCTCTGTCCCTGGGTCCATTCCCTCAGGGGCTGGGGTCCTGCTTGCTACTGCCAGGCCTCCCAGACGTGGCTGGCCTGCCCACTCACCCTCACAGTTCCCTTTACTCTTTCCCCAAACGCCACCACGTAGCCATAGCCCACCTGCTTCTTTCTCGCCTTCCGATCTAAAATGTCCATGTCCCTTAAGGGGGAATTCACAGCCATCTAGCTCGCTGTGGGGAGATGGGCCCTAAGGAGGTGTGTGTGTGCGACGGAGCAAGACAGATCAAAAAGTCACAGCTGCAGTGCCCATCAGCCAATGGGAACTGAGCAGTCATCCCCATGCACTCAGAGGAACCAGATCCATCAAATGTTACAACCGGCAAGAAGTCCCGGCCACCAGCCCTGCCTCTCCTGGTTCTGAGATGTGGAGTCCAAAGTGCACAGAGGTAGGGTGACCGTCCCAAGGTCATGGTCAGGCAGCACCAAGACGCAGACCAGAACCTGGGCTTCAGACTCCCATCCTGGGTGCTTCCACGGCACCCACAGCTCTGCGGGTTCTGCTCTTCCAGGTGCCCTGACCGAGTCCTGCCCCACAGCATCTTTAGCACTAAGGGCACCTTCTCCTGGAGCCCCATCTGCATCTGATTAGATAACCACCCTGGGGACGGGGGCGACCTCCCTGTCCCCAAGAGGAGATCCTGAGGGTGAAATGAGGAGTGACTCTTCCCACCCTCCCGGTCCGCGCTCAACCTCCGTCTGAGGAACATTCAAGTTCACAGAGGTCTCTTTTTTTTTTACGCGCTAAGAGCATTGTCTATGAGAACTGAGTAGCATTTTCTATACTTAATCCATGATGATTGATTACACGAATTTAAACTGTCCCTGTAAATCTGCATTCAATGCCCCGGCTTCAAAGTATTTAGGAGCCTTAAGTAATGAAGTATTAGCGCAAAACCCCTCCTACTCTGTTAACTTCCTTTTCTCCCCTGCAGCCCGCCCTCGTCACTGCCCTTTCCCGCTACATCCCACCTCCAGACAGCAGCCTCGCAATCTTTCTAAAATACACATCAGACCATACTTCTCCAGGGCTTCCTGTCCCCCAGGGCTCCCACTGCACTCGGGAAGGTCAAATCTTTTCACGTGGATCCTGAGATCCCCTGGGACCCAGCCCCCACTGCCCCAGTCCTTGGTCACCCCACCCACCTCCCCTACGACCAACCTGGGCCACAAGGACCCCCTTGCCATCCTGCTAACACATGCCTCTTATTTATCTCTCCCGGGCCTTTGCACAAGCTGGTCGCTCTGCCCCAAGAGCCCCTCCTTCACTGGCACCTCCCCCGGGGCCTCCGGGTCTCTGAAGCGATGGCCCCTCCCAGGGAGGCCTTCCCTGAGCTCCCCCACCCCAGCCCCACGTGACTGTCTTCATGCAACTGATCCTCCAGAATGGAACAACCCAATTGTCCTCCCCCATCTGCCTGGGAGCAACCTAAGGGCAGAGGCATATCTCCCTCACCTCTGCAGCCCCAGCACCTGGCCTTAGGCCTGGCCCATCCAGAGCTTCAGTGCACATTGATGGAGGGGCAAAAACGTCAGGCTGGCAGGCCACAGAGGCGCCACGTGTCCTGGTGGTTAGACTGCGTGTCTGGCCCCATTCATCACCCACCAATACCCTCACCTGCTCAGGCTGTGGCAGGGATTCCCTGTTACCAGAGAGGGTGTTCCCAAATCACCTCGGAAGAGTAGTTTCAATTCACCTAAACCAGCTATGGTGATCTCATCTCCCTGACCAGTGATTGGTCTAGGAATTGCTACCTTCCACTCAATGAAATAGAAGCAACTCCCTCTTAGATGAGGCTTCTAGGAAAGATTTCTTTTTCTAAATAAAAGAACCTCAGTTGATACAAGGCTTCCCAGGTGCCACTGATGGTAAAGAACCCACCTGCCAATGCAGGAGATAAGAGAGACGTGGATTCTATCCCTGGGCTGGGAAGATCCTCTGGAGGAGGGCATGGCAGCCCACTCCAGTATTCTTGCCTGGAGAATCCCATGGACAGAGGAGCCTGGTGGGCTATGGTCCATAGGACTGCAAAGAGTCAGACACAACTGAAGTGACTCAGCATGCACAACTCTCTTGCTCTTTACTCAGATCCTTCCTTCTGCCTACTATCCAGACACGATGTCTGGTTGGAGCTGCAACAGCTATTTCATGATCACGAGGCTACTAACCCAGGGGCAAGAAGCCCCATATACTAAAGAAGGCAGAGAAGAAAGAACCTGAGTCCTGTGTGGCATCATGAACAGTTGAACTGGGGCCAGGTGTCACTCACAATCTGGACCTCTTTTCAGGTGAGAGAAACAAGCCACTATTTATTTCAAGCCACTATTAGATAACAGCTCTGTTACTTGTAGCTAAACAAAGTTGTGGCTAATGCAGACAGACAAATCCTTCCTCTGACACTGACTAATGGTGACCTTAAGTAAGACAGTTAACCTATCCAACCTTTCCAAGTTTCTGAAATTGCAATTTATTCACCTGTTAGAGTGGAGTTGACGGTCCCTACCTCACAGGTGTTCTCCATGAGGGGGAGGACTGATGCTGCCCGGGTCAATGCAGAGCCTGGTACAATAGGGAAAATTGCTAAATGTATCAAGACCTCACCATGTGCGGACACGGATCTAAGCTGTTTGCATGAATCATCTCCCTCAATTCTTATCACATTCCTGTAAGATAAGTACTAATATTAACATCCCTCTTTTTGTTTACAAATGAGAAAACTGAGGCACAGGGGGGCTGAGTCACTTGCCCTGGGACACACAGCCGGCAAGTGGGAGAAAGGAGATGTGAGGCCAGGCTGTCAGATCCCAGAGCTCACGCTCCTAACCATCATGCTGTGCTGGCCTGGTGTGGGGTAGACGCTCAATGGATGCCCGCAGACCAGATGAATGAACGCATTGAGACAGGTGCTGGGGGACGCATGGGCTGCTGATCAAGTTCCTTTCATCACTGCCTTGGTTTGTGAGGGGCTCCTGAGGAGACCCTGAACCCAGAGGGCAGTGGGCAGACCCCCTGAGCCCACTCTCCACCCCTCTATACACAAACCCACCCCCACTCCTACCCACGCACATCCCCACTCCCACTTCTACGCACACATATCCTTACCCCCGACCCAAACCCACACCCCTAAAGCTGTGTCTCCCCCAGGCTCACCCCATAGGTGTGTCTCTGGCCCACCTCAGTCTTCAGATACCTCCTCGAGTCCATCTGTGATTGAGACAACACCTTGGTTCTCATATTAACTTTTATTGCTTATTGATTTTCTCTGCTCTGTCTCAGCCACGTCCATTTTTATCTGTTTAAAGCAGTAGAAGCCATTCAGTGGGAGAAGCAAGAGAGCGAACAAACAAGGACCTCTATTAAGGGGGCCATTGCCCTTGATGGGAGCAGAAGCGCCCCCCCCTTCACACTGGCTGTGTACTGGGCTGGGAGAGCCTCGCAAGGGGGCTGCCACCTACTTCACCCAGTGAAGTCCCGGGTCTGGGATGGGGGTGTCATCTGAGGTGACAGAGGAGAAGGCCCTGAGCGTGGCTCCAGGGGTGTGTCCAAGTGGAGGTCAGGGGAAGGTTGTGGTGGGTACCTCAGCAGAGTGCAGACCTGGTGGGTGGGTACAGGGAAGGAAACAAGAGGTGAAGCCAGAGGCCAGACCCCAAAAGACAGAGGCTCTGAGCTGCACCCTCCTATTCCCTGCCCTCCCTGAAGAATGTGTTTGTGTCTGGGCTGGGGCAGGCAGGGCGCAGTGGGTTGCACACCCACCATCTGAGACCCCATCCCAACATTCCTCCTGAGGTGAGGGGTTGGGTGGTCGACCTCTATGCACACTGTGGGGATCTTTCTGGGGCCCTGTCCTGAAGAAAAGCCCTAGGCTGGGTTTCTTCTTCTCTGAGGAGAGAATAATAGTACCTGCTTCTGAGGGTGTTGGGGAGGGCGGGTCATGAGGTCTTATCAAAAGCACCTCATTGAGCAACACCTCACGCAACGAGAGCTCAGTGGCGGAGTATGAGTGATGGCGATGTTGATGACAAGGACGAGATGGTTATGCGGTTGGGGATGATGTTGATGCTTGTGACGATGATGGTAATGATAACGACGAGGACGGTGGTGGTGGTGGTGGTGGTGGGAACGATAAGCATGATAATGAAGACTACAATGATGGCAATGACCGTGGTGATAATGATTGGGGATGATGATGGCGATGGTGGTGATGATGGATAATGATTGGTGATGATGGCGATGGTGGTGATGATTGATAATGATTGGTGATGATGGCGATGGTGGTGATGATTGATAATGATTGGTGATGATGGCGATGGTGGTGATGATTGATAATGATTGGTGATGATGGCGATGGTGGTGATGATTGATAATGATTGGTGATGATGGCGATGGTGGTGATGATTGATAATGATTGGGGATAATGATGGCGATGGTGGTGATGATTGATAATGATGGTGATGATGGCGATGGTGGTACTGATAATGATGGTGGTAATCATGGCGGTGATGATAATGATGGTGATGGTGGTGATGATGACAAGAACAATACCAGTGACGACGGGGATCATGATGATGGTGGCGGTGGTAGTAACGAAGGGGAAGGATGCAGACAGAAAACTGTGAGTGACGCCTGACCTGTCATCCCTAATTATCCATCCTCATGATGCTATCGGAGAAGGCAATGGCACCCCACTCCAGTACTCTTGCCTGGAAAATTCCATGGACAGAGGAGCCTGGTGGGCTGCAGTCCATGGTGTCACTAAGAGTTGGGCACGACTGAGCAACTTCACTTTCAGTTTTCACTTTAATGCATTGGAGAAGGAAATGGCAACCCACTCCAGTGTTCTTGCCTGGAGAATCCCAGGGACGGTGGGGTGCCATCTATGGGGTCGCGCAGAGTCGGACACGACTGAAGCGACTCAGCAGCAGCAGCAGCAGCAGCAGCATGATGCTATGCCCCCTAATATGGTAGCCCTGATCCCAACTGCCATTCCCCAGGCTTTCATATTATGTTGGGGTCATGATCTTCAAGGACTGTAATTCCCACAACTGCAGGGACAGGGTCTGTTTCACTCACAGATCTGTTCCCAGCAGCCAGCTCGATGCCTGGCTCATGACAGCTTTGCACTAAGCATCTCTCCAATGGCCGGAGGAGGAAGCAGGAACCGGTCCCACCTGGTCCCCATGCCTGCAGACCCGCAGGCTGCTCCTTCACTGTCACTCAGCATCCACATTCAGGTCTCAGAGGGCACCATGAGGGCCTGGAAACCAGGACTCAGGAGTCTCCTTCCCAGGGATTGTCCTTCCAGCTCCTTTCCTGTCTTTGTTCATGGCAGCTTGTGTTCCAAGACCAGCAGTCACCTCATGATGATATTGACATTTACTAGTGAAGAGGCACTATTGTCTCTGAGTTCCGTAGTGCATACTAATGGAGAGAAGGTCAAGGAGCTTTGGTTAATCTCAAGGCCCATGAGGCTCCCCCAGGGAAGTCCAGTGTGAGCTCTCCTAGAGCCCACAGGGATGCGGAGTCCGCCACCTCCGATCTTCCGGGTGATCCGGGCTTGTGAGAAGGGGCTACAGAGTGCCAGGGCTGGGAGGCCTCCCACTCTGGCCCCCCCTCCAGGGCTTGGTGCACTCCTCCTCTGATCTCTCCAGCATGGTTTGCATCCCAGTTGCCCCCATCCAGGCTCTCTGCATTCCATCCAGGGTCAAACCTTGCACTTGGGGAGGCTGACACTCGAGTCAGTGGAGGCCTGAATCTCTCTGAGGCTGCTTTTCTTCCCAGCCTGCAGTCATCTGGCAACCACAAAGCCAACACTCCCTGTGCAGGCAGGAAGCAGGAGGGATTCTTACTCTGCCAAATCCCCGAGTGACCTAGGAGTCAATTTCCTCTGTTGTACTGTTGGCAATAAGTTAGGGTGAGAGGAAGACCACAGGTCATGTATCGCCCAGTTCTCAGCTGAGGGGGGAAGTGGGGTAAGCTAGTAGTGGAGGTTTAAGGAACACAGGGTCAGGAACAGGCAGGTATCTCTCAGTTTATTGATGAGGGAACACAAGTCCAGAGAGGCGAAGTGATTTGCCTGGGGTCACACAGCATAGTGACCCCAGAGCCAGGATAGAACCTCAGCTCTGCCAACATTGTGCTCTTTCCAGGACACAGCACTACCCCAGGTGTCAACATTCCCAGTGAAGATAGGGACAGGGAGGCCAGAATGGGGTTCACTTGGGGGTGGGCAGTGAGAGGGGGCAGAGAATGTCCTGACATGTGCACCCCATGAGGACAGGGCCTGGCCTCCTTGCTTTTCTGCTGTGTCCATAGGGCCTGGCACTCAACAGGTGCTCAGTAAATGTTCCCAACACGAGGCCCAGGCCAGCCCTACTGGGAGGCCCCCAATTCTTCCCACAACCGGGCATCACATCCAAGAAGGCCCGTCCTCACTCTATCACTTCCCTCCTGACACCAGCTGTCTCAGCAAGGACTCAGAAACCATCTGAGCTCCAATAAACAAACACGTACAAAAAACGCTGCTGTCTCCCTTCTGCTTCTGTTACAGATCCAAGCACTATTCCCGCTTCTCCTGCCCCTGCGTCTCCGGCCACCTGCAACCTCCCTCCACCTCCCTCCGGGTGGAAAGCCCCAGCTCCTTTGCAAGGTGGAGGGACAGTGATGCAAGAGCCTGTCATTGGAAAACCCCACCCACCTCTAACAGCATATTAAAAAGCAGAGACATTACTTTGCCAACAAAGGTCCATCTAGTCGAAGCTATAGTTTTTCCAGTAGTCATGTATGGATGTGAGAGTTGGACTATAAAGAAAGCTGGGTGCCGAAGAATTGATGCTTTTGAACTGTGGTGTTGGAGAAGACTCTTGAGAGTCCCTTGGACTGCCAGGAGGTCCAACCAGTCCATCCTAAAGGAGATCAGTCCTGGGTGTTCATTGGAAGGACTGATGTTGAAGCTGAAACTCCAATACTTTGGCCACCTGATGTGAAGAGCTGACTCATTTGAAAAGACCCTGATGCTGGGAAAGATTGAGGGCAGGAGGAGAAGGGAATGACAGAGGATGAGATGGTTGGATGGCATCACTGCCTCAAAGGACATGAGTTTGAATAAGCTCCAGGAGTTGGTGATGGACATGGAGGCCTGGCATGCTGTGGTCCATGGGGTCGCAAAGAGCGAATCCACCTCCGAGGAGGCCGGAGCAGTCCAGAAAGATGAGCCCCACAAGGCTGCAGAAGGCGGGATCAGCCCTCACGCCACAGGCCTGGCACCCACTGGGCACTGCAGTCACTCATGGTGACCTCAGCCGTCCTGAGTGCCGCCCTTGCCCATGGTTGTGGGTCCGCGTGAACCCAGGGCTTCCTCTGGCCTCCTGTCCCCTGCGGAGTCTGCCCTGTTCCCACCCTGAGGATCTAGGTCCTCGTGGAGCTGATTCCAGTGCAGAAGACAGACCCCAAGGCCGCTCCCCCATCAACTCAGCCGTCCTGAGTGCTGCCCTTGCCCATGGTTGTGGGTCCGCGTGAACCCAGGGCTTCCTCTGGCCTCCTGTCCCCTGCGGAGTCTGCCCTGTTCCCACCCTGAGGATCTAGGTCCTTGTGGAGCTGATTCCAGTGCAGAAGACAGACTCCAAGGCCGCTCCCCCATCTGGTGTTGTCTGGCTCCTCAGTCCTGACCTACCATGTCCCCAGGCAGCACAAGCCTGACCTGGTTGAGCCTGATCCCCACCCCTGTGACCTGGGCCGTGGTGGGGAGCCTGAAGGGGAAATAAACACAAAGGCTTCACAGATCTCCAGATGCAGCCTAGGATCTGGGTCCTCAGGACTCCACAGTAGCCCCCTCCCTGGTCCCACTGGCTGTTCCCATATAGCAACCCCCCCCCCACCATGGCTGTCTGGCAGAGCTCTCCCCAGCCAGTGGGCAGGGCATGGAGGTACCCACTCATTCCTAGCTTCCCAGGGCACAGATGGGTCAGTCAGCGGTTTGCATGTCCCGGTTCAGAACTGGCCCAGCCTGGCTTGGCTTCCTGCCCATCGTGTGAACTGGACAATGTTTGTCATCTCCTTGAGCCTCAGTTTCCCCGTCTGTGAAGTGGGCTTATGCAGGTGCCTGCCCCCCGGGGCTCTTGGGAAGAGCGAAGGCAGTGATACAAAGCAGGTGCCTGGCGTGTGGGGAGCCTCCGAGCCTCTCCCCTGTGTGTCAGGAGATGTCCAGCTGCTCCTCCTCCCATCTGAGCTAGCTCTTCCCCCTCTCCAGCCCCCTGCCCTCTGCCCACTGCCCCTGCCGGAGCACGGCCCCTCCATCTCTCTGAGCTGTTCCAGCAGCCTCAGGTCTCCTGTCTCAGCCTCCAAACTCCAGGCTGTCTCCAGAGATGTTTTCTTATTTGCAGACCTCATCATCTCACTCCTGGTTCAGTGGTTTTCCTGATGGCTCCTGTCACCATCAACTACCAAATAGAGTCCAAACCCTTAGCCTGCAGCCGGAGCAGCTCCAGAACGGCCAGGAGAGAGGGGCCTGGGGCAGCACCTGGTGACAGGGAGGTGAGAACACTTCTGGCATTTCACAAATCAGTAAAAATAGTCAAGTTTGCTGAAAAGCTTTTATTTACTCTTCATGTAAAGATTTAGAAGACAGTGAGTATCCACTGACACCGATGACAATGATGAAGACAATGATTTATATTTGGGTGACTTTGGAAAGGATGTGGATGTGCTCATCCAAAAAGTATTTGTTGAGTACCTACTATGTGCCAGGCACTGCTCTCACAGACTGAAGGCGGCTAGAGGTTCCCAGGCCACCTGCCGAGGCTGCTGCCGCCGGCCACTCAGCTCCATGGTCCAACCCCACCACCTCTACAGCCGCCCCTTCCCCACCCCCACTTCATGCTGTGTTCTCTCCTGAATCTCTTCTCACATGGGTACCACATCATCATTGCCAAGTTAATAGAACTGTAAACCCTACTTGGAAGAGATATTAGATCACGACCTCCATTTACCCCCTGCCATCAATCCAGCCTGAAGGCAGCTTGGAGTTTACTCTCCCCACTTTGCATAGACCCCCAACAGACCCCAGACTCCCAGGGCACTTCAGTTTCTGTTAAATATCCAAGTCCTTCATGAGAGCTTATCAATGCTACCGTAGGTCACACTGGGGACCACTGTCTGGAAGGGGAGAAAACACATGGATGTACCCTAAGAATGCAGGATATTGGTGTTTTCACAGAGAGACTTCACCCCGGATGGGGGCTCCTGGAGGGGAGACCAGGGAACAATTCCCAGGTCATGCACTTGATTTGGTCTTGAACTGAGAGTGCATTTTCCCCAGTGGAAGCAATGCAAGGCAGTGGAGGCTGCCTGGGTAGAGGACACAGTAGGTGCATTGCCAAAGCTCAGGGTCAGGAACGCAGGCAGCAGAGTGAGCTGACCAACGTGGCCCCGATGGTCAGTGCAGGGGACGCCTCATCCCTAGATCCTGGTGGCCCCACTCCAGAGGGTACAGGGACGACCGAAGGGTTTAGGCCACAAGGCACACCTCCAGGGTGCCAGGAGCTGGGGTTTGGTGACACCAGCAATCCACGTGGGGATAATGCCCACAGGCGGCAGTTAGGATGACAGTGGATGTGGGGCCAGGGCAGTCTCTGAGCCCAGACAGGAGTGGCCTCAACCCTGGCTCTAGTCCGCTCTCTGCACCCCAGTTTCCCATCTGTAAGTGGGGGTTCAGGCCTACCTTGCAGGACTCCTGGGGCATCGCTGACAAACCAGCAAAGCACCCAGAACTCAGAGCAGGCATCCACTGTGACTGTTGTTTGAGGGCCTGGCAATAGGCAGAGCCTCTTGGGGTGTGAGGGGTGTGAGAATGATCAACCAGAGAAGTGATAATTGAAATCTCAGGTGAGAAAGAGGCCCCCTGGGGGACAGAGTGGGAAGAGAAGAGATGAAACGGTGGCAGCTCCAACGGGAGCCCTGGAATCCCTGGCTGGATTCTGCCCGTGGCCTCCTCTGAAGTCACAAAGAAATACTGGACTACGGCTGCAGCAGTTGACTCAGAGAAGAATCTTCTCACCAGGAAGGAGACATAAGTGCGGAGGCTAGGAAGGTGAGCACGGACCCAACTCCCTCACTCACTCTCCATATGATGCTAAGCAAGTGACTTGTTCTCTCTAACACTCAATTTCCTCATCTTTCAAAGGGAGACAACTGCTATTGATAATGCATCCTATGGGGTTGCTGTGAGGATTAAATGAGATAATGCATGCAAAATTTGGTGCTCAATACAAACCAGTGGAAGTTGTAGTGATGATGCTGGTGATGATGTTGTGGAGATAATGCTGGTGGAAATAGTGAATGTGATGGTGGGATGATGATGGAGGGGATGGTGGTGATGCAGGAGGTAGCAGTGATGGAGGTGGCAGTGGTGATGGAAGCGGTGGTGGTGATGGAGGTGGTGGTGGTGATGGAGGTGGTGTGGTGATGACGATGGAGGCGGTGATGATGGAGGTGGCAGTGGTGATGGAGGCGGCGGTGGTGATGGAGGTGGTGGTGGTGATGGAGGTGGTGTGGTGATGACGATGGGGGTGGTGACGATGGAGGTGGCAGTGGTGATGGAGGCAGTGGTGGTGATGGAAGCGGTGGTGATGATGGAGGTGGTGGTGGTGATGGAGGTGGTGGTGATGGAGGTGGTGATGGAGGCGGTGGTGGTGACGATGGCGGTGGTGGTGATGGAGGTGGTGGTGATGGAGGCGGTGGTGGTGATGGAGGTGGTGGTGATGGAGGCGGTGGTGGTGATGATGGCGGTGGTGGTGATGGAGGTGGTGGTGATGGAGGCGGTGGTGATGATGGAGGTGGTGGTGATGGAGGCAGTGGTGGTGATGGAGGTGGTGGTGATGGAGGCGGTGGTGGTGATGATGGTGGTGGTGGTGATGGAGGCGGTGGTGGTGATGGAGGCGGTGGTGGTGATGGAGGTGGTGGTGATGGAGCTGGTGGTGATGATGGTGGTAATGATCATTGTCTGCTTCATTATGGCCCCATGGAGGGTGGGATCAAACCCATACACAAAAGTGGTTTGGATGTTGAATCTGAACCAATGATATAATACACGCACACACATCAAGATGTGTGAAAAGATTTACTATTCACATAATGAGGCCTTCTGAAGAGGGAAGGGCATGCACCCAACTTGTTCACTTGGTTTGAGCCAAGGGAGGGGCTCCCTTTTATTGTCGTTAGAGATAAGGGCAGGGTGAGGGTTCCTATATATGGAATATGGTTTGCTTCCTTTTTTGCTGAAATTCTTCCAGCGCCAGGAAAGGGAGCATGGGCTTTCTTATCAATTTGTCCAGGTAAGGGATGAAAAGGGGAAACGATAACATGTGATCTGAAACACCTGTCAGTGCCCCAACATAAAAAATGGAGTCAAGCTCTTCATTACAATTGAGGTCATGATAACAATGTTTATGATGATGGTGATGAAGGCAGATCCTGCCCCCAGGACCTCCCTGGCTCCTTCTTCTGTTTTGGCCAGAGATGCCCTCATGTCCACCCTCCTATCCACTCCCATACCCAGGATTTGATGCACAAACCATTTTCTTCCATCACTGGGTCATTGATAATCTTTGAGTGAATGTTCTTAGCTGAGAGCTGTGGAGGATCCAAATTGTGAAATGAGGAGGGAAACACAAATTTGTTTCTCAAATCTCAGAGACTAAAACTGGGGTGGGGGGGAGATGTGGAAATGGAAGCAGAGAAGGCAATGGCACCCCACTCCAGTACTCTTGCCTGGAAAATCCCATGGATGGAGGAGCCTGGTGGGCTGCAGTCCATGGGATGGTGAAGAGTCGGACACGACTGAGAGACTTCACTTTCACTTTTCACTTTCGTGCATTGGAGAAGGAAATGGCACCCCACTCCAGTGTTCTTGCCTGGAGAATCCCAGGGACGGGGGAGCCTGGTGGGCTGCCATCTATGGGGTCGCACAGAGTCGGACATGACTGAAGCGACTTAGCAGCAGCAGCAGCAACAGCAGGGAGGCTGAGGACAACATAGACGTCAGTCTGCTTTACCTTGAAGAGAGAAACCACATGGATGATCCGGACAAACCCTAGGCCTTCTCAGGCCATTGAGGGAGGTGGGAGCGAGGAAAGAAAGCCCTTGACTCCTTGAAGATGACTTCAAGGAAGTGGCCATGTTCTTGCAGCTACTGTCAAAGCTTTGATCCCAAGCAAGATGGCAACCACAAATTGCAAGGCCCAGGGGAGCCAGACTACGGGTTTCCCAGTAGGTCACGTATGGATGTGAGAGTCGGACCATAAAACAGGCTGAGCACTGAAGGACTGATGCTTTTGAACTCTAGTGTTGGAGAAGACTCTTGAGGGTCCCTTGGACTGCAAGGAGATCCAACCAGTCAATCCTAAAGGAAATCAATCCTGAATATTCATTGGAAGGATTGATGCTGAAGCTGAAGCTCCAGCCACCTGGAGTTTGGCCACCTGATGTGAAGAACTGACTCACTTGAAAATATCTTGATGCTGGGAAAGACTGAAGGTGGGAGAAGAAGGGGGTGACAGAGGACAAGATGATTGGATGGCATCACTGACTCGATGGACAAGAGTTTGCGTAAAGTCCGGGAGATGGTGATGAACAGAGAAACCTGGTGTGCTGCAGTCCATGGGGTCACAAAGAGTCGGACACGACTGAGTGATTGAACAACAGCAACGTGGTGGCCAGGTGTTGAATCTTCACACGTACATCAGCCTCTGCAAGGTGAGAGTTATTTCTGTTTCAGATGAGCAACCTGGGGCTCAGAGGTGAAACGTGGCCTGCCCAAATGTGTCCCTAATCAGCCTGAAGCCACAGCCAGCACTGTGCTCTGAAGCACACTGATGCTACACAAACAGGGCAGATTTTGTTTTTTATCTCATAGAATCTAGTCATTTATCAACTGCAGAACTATTAATGGAGGAACTAGTGAGAAGTTGGGTGTGGGGCTCTGTGCTGAGCAGAACTCATTGGAACATGATTATTCTCACTTTCACCTCTGAGTAGCCTCAAAACATGGTATGTGTGCATGTATACTAAGTCACTTCAATCATCTCTGACTCTGAGACCCCATGGACTGTAGCCCGCCAGGCTCCTCTGTCCATGGGATTCTCCACGCTGGAATACTGGAGTGGGTTGCCATGCCCTCCTCCAGGGGATCTTCCCGACCCAGGGATCAACCCTGCATCTCCCGTGTCTCCTGCTCTGCAGGCAGATTCTTTACCACTGAGCTCCCGAGGAAGCCGCCTCAAAACATGGAAATATACATAAAAATTTCAAACCTCTGTGCATCAAAGACCCAATTAACAGAATGTAAAGGCGATCCATGAAATGGGATTAAATATTTGCAAATCATATACCAGTAAGGGGTTAATATCCAAAATCTATAAAGAACTCCTACAGCTCAACATCACAACAACAATAGATTCTAAAATAGTAGAAGGGCTTGAGTGGACATTTCTTTAAAGATATGCAAATGGCCAGTAAGAACTTGAAAAGATACTCAACATGACTAATCATTAGGGAAATGAAAGTGAAAACCACAGTGAGAAACCCATCAGGATGGCTACAATCCAAAAAGGAAAAGAAAATAACAAATGTTGATGAGGATACGGAGAAATCAGAACCTTTATGCAGAACCTGTTAGTGGGAATGTAAAATGGTGCAGCTGCTATGGAAAACAGTATGATGATTCCTCAAAAGATTAAAAATTAGATTAACACAGGATCCAGCCATTCCACTTCTAGGCATGTACCCCAAATAATTGAAAGCAAGGTCTTGAAGATATATTCATACACCCATGTTCATAGCAGCATTCTTCACAGCAGCCCCAAAATGGAAGCAACCTAAGGGCCCACAGACAGATGAATGGCTAAACAAAACGTAGTATTTGCAGGCCTGGTGGCTCAGACGGTAAAGAATGTGCCTGCAGGGCAGGAGACCAGGTTAGATCCCTGGGGAAGGAAGTGGTAACCCACTCTAGTATTCTTGCCTGGAGAATTCCATGGACAGAGGAGCCTGACTTGCTACAGTCCGTGGGGCCGCAAAGAGTCGGACATGACTGAGCGACTGACTCTTTCACTTGTCATAGCTATAATACAATGGAATATTATTCAACCCAAATAGGAAAGAAATTTTGACTTGTGCCCTAATATGAAAGAACTTTGAAGATATTAACCTAAGTGAAATAAGCTAGTCCCTAAAGGACAAGCACTGTATGATCTCACTTTCGTGAGATACCTCTGGTGGCCAGGGATTGGGGTCTGGGGGAGGATGCGGAATTACTGTTTAATGGGTCAGAGTTCTGTTTTGCAAGATTAATAGAATTCGGGGGTGGATGGCTATGATGACCGTGCAACAATGTGAATGAACACAGTGCCACAGAACCGTACCCTTCAACAAAGTTAAGACGGTAACTTCTGTGGGATTTGTATTTTCCACAATTAATAATTTTTTAATGGTGATAGATCCATAGAAAATCCTAAAGCCTCTAGACCTCATGACAATGAGTAGGACACAACATTGGACCCACGCAGGCTTGCCGAACCCTCAGACACCCCAGCCTCCTGTGCCGCAGCTTTCATTCATTCCTTGCATAAGAAAACTAAGGCTCAGAGAGGCGGAGTGAGCACCCCAAGGTTGCACAGTGGGTCGGAAGCAGAATCAGGCTTAGCCTTGTCTGTTCTCATTCCACATGCAGGCCCCCAGCCACTGTCCCAAATTGCTTCTAGAAAACATGTACCAAGAGTCATATTTACATCGACACTCATGACTCCTGGACCAAGACCCAGAGGTCTCCATGCCAGTTGTCCTGGCCTGGCATTTGAGGCCACTTGCCCACAGTTCTCGGCACACTCCCAGCATCCTTCACTCCAGTTGGTCCCCGGCAGCATGGACCCCTCATCTCCCCTCCATTTCCTGCCCAGAACTTGTTTTACATCTGGGGCTGCTTCTCCAACTGTCACATGCTGAACTTCCTTCAACACACCTTCTGTGACCCCATAGCTGCCTGTCACCCTTCTGTGGGGAGACGGGGGCTGTGGGCTTCCAGTCAAGACTCCACGGTGCTCTCAGCAGCCACTGGCACACTGAGGGCAAGCACTCAGGAGCAGCCTCAGCTGCCAGGTTCCTGGGAGGAGGCCGCCATCTTGCAAGGAATACTAACTCTTTCCCGGCCACTGTCTTTCCAGATAGTAACCTCCACGTGGATGACCTTGATCTGACAAAGAGGGCCTTTCCCAGTGTCTTCCTCTCCCCAAAATGTGGTGAAGAGAGGTTGACCTTGGGATTAAGATCTCACCTCTACCATTGTCAGCAAGTGAGACCCCAGGCAATCAAGCACCCTCTCTGAGCCTGAGTTTTCTCATCTGCAAAATGGAGAAGGAAGTAACAATTTCACAGTGTGTGTAGCCAATGAGAGCAGAATTGCAAAAGCAAAGCCATTGACTCCTAGGAAGGGCTCAGTAAATGTTCCCAGTAAATTCTCCCTTCTTTCCTGTCTGTAAACTGGAAAGAGTGTGAGTTGACATCACAAAGCCCTGGCCTTCCATCTGCGGTCCACCCCTTACCAGCTGTGTGATCTCGGACAAGTGACTTGATTTCTCTGAACTTGTTCCCTCTTCTGTTATAACGAACCAGCAATGAGTGTCCCCTCACTGATTGGTTTCAGTTGAAGTTGATGATTCAGTGAAGAAGAGGAGCTCGACACTCGCCAGCTGGTCCTTTCCCACCGCTCCCAGCTCTCTTTCCTTGGCACAGGCCAGTTGGGTCCACACCAAGTACACCACCACATTGATCCCACTTGGCCTTTTCTTCTGGGCCTGCCCTCCTGGCTACTCTGAGTGGATTTCACAGCAGAAATGACTGTTTTACAGAAATGGGCTCTGATGCAGCCTGGAAACCATGATTCAGAGAACACAGGGAGTAGCTGCCAAGACAAGCGTGTGCGGGAACAGTGTCTCTGGGGAAGCCTCCCTGTCCCCGGGCCCCGAGGTCCCGATGGGGCCCCCGCAGCAGGGACCCTGTCAAGGGGTCGTCTCCTGGTGCTGGGTTCCCTCCAGACAAGAGGACTCAGCCAGACCTGCACTCCAGGTCCAGCTCCTCGGGGCAGTCCCCTCCCCCACTCCTGGGTCAAGCTGCCTTCCCTTCCAAATGGTGATACGAAGGGCAGCTCCCTCCTCCCCAGGCTGTAATGAAGAGGAGATGGCTCAGCTCACAGAAAATGCTCCGGGCCCAGCACCCCTAGCTACTGGATAACGGTACCAGTTATTATTATATCCAGTATCCCCCCACCCATTATGTGGTGATTATGGGTCATCCCTTATACACTCTGAGCCTCTTTTTAACGGTCTGTAAAATAGGCATGAAAAATCTTACCCTACAAGATAATGGGAACTTAAATCCCTTGTACAGAGCTTGGGATGTAGTAGATGCTCAACATACACGCGATCTCTCATCTTCCTTCTTCCCCTCTCCCTGTGGATGCAGCTTAAGCCCAGTTATCCGAGTCCAGTGAATGGCCTTTGACACTGCCCAGTCCCAGGTCTGGATCCAGGTCTGTTCACCTGTCTGGATCTTTCTTCCGGGACCACGCCTAGGGAAAAGTTCAGCTCCTTCTCTCCTCGCAAACACCCCCACACACCAAGCTTTTCGAATTCACTGGTGTAAGAGATTTGTGGGGCTGGAGGGAGGGACGCAGACACACTGGCTCTGTTCTCTTTCTTGCTCCCTCATTTCTCAGGAGGAAGCTGTTGTTTCATGCAGAGCAGTTTTACCTGCAGCCTCCCAGTAACCTTCCCACCAGCTGGTTCTGAGCCCTCATGATGTTAGTTCTTGGTGCACGTGGGCATCTTCCAGATAAACACTAGAGTCTCCCCATGAAGAGTTGTGATGATCAAAAATGTATTCCTCATGTTCCAGAAGTATTATCGTCACTGTTTTACAGATGAAGTAGTGGAGGCTCAGAAGTTAAGTGCCTTGGCCAGAGGCACACAGGGAGGGAGGAATTCTGGCAGCAGTAGCACCATCTAGGGTGTGGCACTTGGGCCTTTGGGTTCTGTTCAGACAGCCCTGGTCTGGCCCCAGCTCCACCACTGACCAGTTGTCACGGTGCCTATGTCACAGGCTTCTATGAGGTGAATAAGATGACACATCTCAGGTGCTTGCCAAGTCCAGGCACGTAGTAGGTGCTCAAGTAAATGCGGCCACTGTCGTTCTCACGGATGAGCTCACTTTACCTGTAGAACCTTCCCTGTCTCGGGTTCTACCCGTGTCCCATCCTGTCTCTGTTCCATTTCGGTTCCATCTCTTCTTCCAAAACCACTCAAAAGTTCCCTCCCTGAGGATGACTGCCCTGACCCGCCTCACTTGACTCTTGCCTGGCAGCCCCATTAAAATAGAGAATAAGATTTGGAATTGGTCCTGGGCTCAAACCCCTCTCTTCTTTCACTAGCAGTGGAGTGATGCAGGTCTCTCGACAAGCCTCAGTTTCCACATCTGCACATCAGGAGCAGCTCTCTCTGTTTTTTCCAGGTTTGTTATAAAGACCAAACGAAGCAGCAAGTGTGCAAACTGCTTCGCAAATGGCGAATGTGCAAGCCAGAGCTTGAAGACTGGCTCGTCATCTCCACCTGTCTTCCCTCGCTCGTTGTCCCCTCGGCAACCTGGAGTGTGATTTATGTTTTCGTTCTACATTTCATGGTCTCCTTCCATGCAGAAACTGATCAGACAGCAGGAGCAATGGAATGAGCTTGCCATGTGGAACCATACAGGCCAGCCTGCTGGATAGAATGCACACTCCAGTCCCCACAAAATATCAGAGGGGCAAAGCTGGGATCTGCCAAAGATAAGCCTCTTGGCACCAGTATTGGTATTATTATTACCTCCATGCACAGCTTTGGGGTGATGGAATTTCAGGCATCAAGGCAGCCAGTGGGACAGCTATGTCCTGGCACTGCCTCAGCCCCATCCACCAAGCCCATCAAAGCTGCCCAAAGAACAGCATATTTTTAGTTAAGATTCTGAGCCCAGGAGGGAAGCAGGAAATGATTCATTCTCTCACTCAGCCAATGTATACAAAGGCACATTATTAATATTTACTCGGGGGTTTCTCCAAGGACCCCAAACAGCAAATCATGGTGAGAGAAGGGAACGGAAGATGAGGTTCGCCAGGCTTTCTGGGTGCCTACAGATGGAGTGAAAAAAAAAACCCTGCTAAACATTTTGCATGGCAAGGGTGCTACCCATGTCAAGGCTGGAAGGGCCTGACAGCTCATTCTGTTCACCCCAGAGAGATATGGACCCACCCATGGTGACCCAGCCAGGTCATGACAGAGGAAGAAACAGAACCTGGGAATGCGGAGGGATGGAAAGAGCATGGAACTGTGAGCCTCAGGGCCCCCACCTGTAAAGTGAAAAAATGAATGATACGCACATAGGTCTGTAGGAAGAGAAGATTTACCCACTGCGCCTAGCCAAGAGCAGATGCTTCACACATGGCACCAATGGTGAGTAGTGATGAGGAGAGGGTGGCAATGCCAGTCCCTGTTCCCACTGCCCAGTGTGCCTCACAATAGCCTCGGGTGCCTCTCTCAGTAGAGGAGGGTCAGGTTACCCAGGCTGGGCTGGGCTGATGAAACCCAGGTTGCGAAAGGATCATTGACTCGGCACACAATTCCATTCACAATCTCCTCTCCCCAGGGCCAGAGAGCAGGACTCGAAACCCCCTTTTGCCCCAGAAGCTCTATCCCTGGCCCCTTCTCAGGCCCAGTAGCCCCCTCCCCCACCCTTCTGTGGCCCTTTCTATGTCACTGCCATGAGGAATGAGGTCCAGATGTCATTTTCTATGCGACGGGCACCTGCTGGCAGCTTCTGTCGTTTGGCGGCTGTAATTGCGGCTCCCTCTCTCCCCTGTATTCCCCTCCTCTGCACAGACTCCCTTCTGCCTCTGCCAGGGAGTTTATTAAATAGTTTATTAAATCTCTCTGCATTTGCTTGCAAACCGTCTCTTTCAGAGATGAAAAATACCGAGACCTAAAGAGTCAAGATGAGCCTCCTGAAAGCCACGCAGCTAGAAAAGGACTGAGCTGGGAGCCCGTGAGTTTGTAACTCTGACTCTCCCGGCTCCTTTGTGACTTCCCCCAGGAAGCGAGGGCATGCGACAGAGGACAGATGTATATTATGGAGAACAGAGGATCAGAGGAGGGGTCCAAGCTGGTGTAGGGGCAAAACGGAACTTCAGAGGTAGGTGGGGACCTAGGGGTCATTAAGCTCATTTCCTCATTCAACAAATGCTGATTAAACACATAGTACCTGGAAGAGGTCCTGAAGATTCAACTGTGATTCACAGTCCCTGTCCTGGATGGAATCCAGGTCTCCCACATTGCAGGCAGACACTTTACCCTCTGAGTCACCAGGGAAGCCCCCAGGAGAAGAGACAGACAAGTAAATACCCATGGTGCGCTGTGATAGGTGAAGACTGTGGATACGCATCAAAGAGATCCTTCATCTGGGCTTAGCAATCAAGGAAGGCTTCTTGGAGGAGGCAGTGTCTTATTTGAAACCTGAAATGAGTAGAATGTAGTTCCAGCACCTTGCCTCTTTGGAGTGAAGAGCTTTGTGGAATTAGCGGACAAAAACCAGGCTGGTATTGACACCAGCATCAGCCCAGAGCAGCCAGATCTCCTAGAACTGAATTTGAGTCATATTGCCCCCTTCCATGTTGCTCTACAATGCCAGTCACTACAATTCTTAATATTTTGGCCTCGCCTCATAGAGTGTGTGCTGTCTCTTATACACATCTTGTGTGCATGTATACTAAGTCACTTCAATCATCTCTGACTCTGAGACCCCATGGACTGTAGCCCGCCAGGCTCCTCTGTCCATGGGATTCTCCACGCTGGAATACTGGAGTGGGTTGCCATGCCCTCCTCCAGGGGATCTTCCCGACCCAGGGATCAACCCTGCATCTCCCGTGTCTCCTGCTCTGCAGGCAGATTCTTTACCACTGAGCTCCCGAGGAAGCCGCCTCAAAACATGGAAATATACATAAAAATTTCAAACCTCTGTGCATCAAAGACCCAATTAACAGAATGTAAAGGCGATCCATGAAATGGGATTAAATATTTGCAAATCATATACCAGTAAGGGGTTAATATCCAAAATCTATAAAGAACTCCTACAGCTCAACATCACAACAACAATAGATTCTAAAATAGTAGAAGGGCTTGAGTGGACATTTCTTTAAAGATATGCAAATGGCCAGTAAGAACTTGAAAAGATACTCAACATGACTAATCATTAGGGAAATGAAAGTGAAAACCACAGTGAGAAACCCATCAGGATGGCTACAATCCAAAAAGGAAAAGAAAATAACAAATGTTGATGAGGATACGGAGAAATCAGAACCTTTATGCAGAACCTGTTAGTGGGAATGTAAAATGGTGCAGCTGCTATGGAAAACAGTATGATGATTCCTCAAAAGATTAAAAATTAGATTAACACAGGATCCAGCCATTCCACTTCTAGGCATGTACCCCAAATAATTGAAAGCAAGGTCTTGAAGATATATTCATACACCCATGTTCATAGCAGCATTCTTCACAGCAGCCCCAAAATGGAAGCAACCTAAGGGCCCACAGACAGATGAATGGCTAAACAAAACGTAGTATTTGCAGGCCTGGTGGCTCAGACGGTAAAGAATGTGCCTGCAGGGCAGGAGACCAGGTTAGATCCCTGGGGAAGGAAGTGGTAACCCACTCTAGTATTCTTGCCTGGAGAATTCCATGGACAGAGGAGCCTGACTTGCTACAGTCCGTGGGGCCGCAAAGAGTCGGACATGACTGAGCGACTGACAAAGGGACGCAGGCAGATCCTGGGCCTCAGGCTCCTCCTGAACCCCTCTGGCCTCCCCCAAGTCGGCGTTCAAGATAATGAAGGGGTCTGTACATGACGTTCTCCTTTCACTGGGTACCTGAACAGATTCTGCTACCTGTGACTCAAGAGGCCTTGATTCTGGACATGAAGAGGAGCTGCCGGGTGTTCGGAGGGGTCCAGAGCCAGGCAGCCAGCTGACTTCCGGAGGAAGGGCTCTGCCTGGCAGTGCTGAGCCCCCGGGGAGCCCTTCACGCCTGGGGGCTGCGGTGCCCTGTTCAGCGCTCTCTCTCCTAGCCCATCTCTTCCCTGCTTTGTGTTCCCCCTCCGTGTCTCTCCCTGCCTTTTCTCCCACACTCAGCCCTTCACCGGATCATTCATCATCCCACAGGCACAGTCTGTGCCTGTTCAGCCCTCACGCTGGCCGCGAAGGGAGCACCCCCAGGGGGCCGAGGCTATGCTCCTGTCCTTGGGGAGCTCCCAGTCTGGCTGGAGAAATGGATGACTCCATCATGACCCAGAGCAGTCCGTGCTGAGATGGGGGGAGAGGCTGTACGGGATGGGGAGCACGAGGAGGACCCTGACCCTGGACCGAAGTCAGGGAGGGCCTCTGGGAGGAGGTGGTGCCCATGCTGAGACCGAGAGGAGACGTGAGAAGCCGGGG
>SJYT01042623.1:522290-610657 GCA_006410635.1 Cephalophus harveyi
GGGTGGGGAAGGGGGAGATGGGGGAAAAGGTTGTACCTGAGGCAGCAACTTGGCACCTGCAGAGGTCTGGCAGAGAGGGCGAGCCGGGAGCCTTGCGAGTGGCAGGCAGAGCCGAGATGGCTGCGGCTGCGGTGTGAGCGTGGAATGAGGGGTGGGAAGGTGGGGAAAGACAGGACAGGACTCCTCTGGGATCAGATCTCAGAGGATGGGGCTGGGCTGTGCAGGCTGGGCTTCACCCTGAGGGCCCCGGGAGCCACGCAAGGATGGGGGAGGGGGTCAGGGAGGAAGGGACCGCTCTGTAGGCATTGGGGTGGGGGCGGATTCCAAAGGGATCCGGCTTCTCCAAGCCCTGGATGGGAAGAAGCTCCTTCTCCCACTCCTCCCCTTCCCGCCCTAGCACTTTCTCTCCTCCCTCCTCTGATGCCCCTGCTTCTCTCTGTGTGTCCTCTCCTCCAGTCCTTTCTATCCCCACTTCTCCTCGTTCTCTATACTCTGCCTTTCCTCCTTCCTCCAACACTCTTCCCCTGTCCCTTCACCATGTTCCCTCCAGACCCTCCCACTTCCAGGCACGGGGCTGCATCCCGGCTGAGCTCCCCTTGCGAGGATCGGCAGCGCCACCTTCAGGTCAGAGCCGGGACCGCCGCGGGGTCTCCCGCACCAGGAAGACGCGGGTCCTTCTCTGCCTCCTGCAGAAGAGAAGGAAGTGCCCGCCCACCTGGCCCGGCCCCAGTGCCCCGCTCAATCCCCCGCAGCCTCGGGCCTGGGTGCTCTGGGTCGATGCTGGCATCCATACCAGCCCCGCCTCTGTCTCCCCTAACAACCCTAATTACCAGGCAAGCTCTTTTTCCAAAGACCAGACGACAGAACTAATGTGCTTAATAGCAGAATTCCTTCCCTTTCACAGCCCGTGCCCCGGAGTGCCGCCAGCCTGAGGGTGCCAGTGTTCTCTGCTCTCCTGGGAGGGAGGGCCCCACAGGGGCTAGCATGCCCATATTACAGATGGGGAACCCAAGGCTCGCACAGGGTGAGTGGGGGTGAGTCACTGGGGACCCAGGAAAACCTGGCGCTGTGCACTTGTTTACTTGTTCAGTAATCACGCATGGACACCCAGGCTGTGCCAAGTGGAGTTCCGGGACAAGGGGTACAGAGATGGAAAGACAGCGGAGGAAGCCCCCGCCCTGGGGAATATAAGGAAGGGTGCTGGTGCTGCAGGACTGGAGGGAGGGCCTGGAGTGTGTCAGTTACTGTGGGAGTCCAGAGAAGGCGCTGGCAACATAGGGGGATTCTGCCAAGAAGGGGGAGAAGGCAATGGCATCCCACTCCAGTACTCTTGCCTGGAAACTCCCATGGACGGAGGAGCCTGGTAGGCTGCAGTCCATGGGGTCGCTGAGTCAGACACGACTGAGGGACTTCACTTTCACTTTTCACTTTCATGCACTGGAGAAGGAAATGGCAACCCACTCCAGTGTTCTTGCCTGGAGAATCCCAGGGATGGCGGAGCCCAGTGGGCTGCCATCTGTGGGGTTGCACAGAGTCGGACACGACTGAGGTGACTTAGCAGCAGCAGCAGCAGCCAAGAGGGGAGGGGAGCTCTGATCTGGCTTCACAGGGGAGGTGGCGTCTGAGCTGGTTCATCCAGGTGGAGTCAGAGTGTGCCTGGAAAGGATGGAAGGGCCTTCCAGGAAAGGGAACAGCATATCACAGGCATGGAGGCCAGAAAATCCGGGAGAAAGGGAATTCTGTGTGATTGAAAAGGTGGGAGGAGGATTAGGTTGGAGGAGAGGGCCACACCAGGAAGAGCTTTGGGGATCTCCTTCAGTAGGCATTAGGGTAGCAGGTTATAACAGCAGTAATGGTTCTCTAGTAGCCACAGCAGACACTATCTGAGGGCTTCCATTTGATGAGGCACATTCTGAACACCTTAGACCTCCCTGTTACTAGCTCTAGGTGGGCATGGTTCTTGCCATCTCTGTTTTGTAGAGAGAAGCAGGCACAGAGAGATTGTCACCTGCCCCTGATCACTCAGCTCCTAAGCAGAGATTTGACCCCAGCATCCTGGCTCCAGAGCCTGTACCCTCAACAAGAACACTAATAAGGGAGCTGGGGGATGGGGGAGTGGATCCCAGGGCTCTTCAGGAGACAGCCCCTCTGGCCTGAGCTGCTGATTAGAAGAGGAAGCCAAGATGATGTCTTAGTCTGATGGTGCCATTCAGAGGGGCTCATTCTGAGAACAAATACCTACTTCATGCCAGCCCGGACTTGGCCTCTGCCCTCTGGAAACTGGCATTTCAATAGGGATGATGAGCCCTAAACATGAACATATGACTGAAGACGATGATTTCAGTGACGCATACAGGGAGGAAAACTGATCAGGGAGAGGAACGCCTCCTTAGGACCAACCTCCTGGGATAGACCTTGCAGCCCCTCCCCTCCAAGGATCTCCCCCACCCCCACTGCAAGGGGGTGAGACACTGATGGCCCACCTCTAGAAAATGCCCCCAAAGACTCCTTGCTGCTTTCTGGGTCACTTTCTCCCCCCATGCCTTGGTGTCCCGCCATCCCCCTTGGGAGTACCAGAGTAATGGGCCCCAAATAGCAAAGGTTTTAGCTTCCCCTGCCCACCTCCAGGGCCAGGGGTGGGGAGGGCCAGCTCAGACCTGTGGAAACATAGCATTGGCCTCTCTCTTTGAGAGGAAGTAAGGAAAAGAAATTCCCTACCACATGATGTTTGGTTTTGAATAACCCCTTGTGACACCTATAAAATATTAGACACAGAGAATCTTAGAGCAATAGGGTCTTAGATCCTCAGACTTAGCATCAAATTACAGTCCCTAAGGCTCTTAGAATCATGGAATGTTAGAAATAGAGCACCTTAGATTCACCTTAAATTATAGATTTTTAGAATTAGAACACAAGATTTAAAAAATCTTAGAAGCCTAGGATTTTAAGAGTTTGGAGTTGCAGGAAACTTGAAGGTCATCTCCTAGCTCCATCTTTCACCAGCCGATGTCTTTGGCATTGACTTCATCTCTCTGGGCTTCGGTTTCCTTTTTGTTTTTAAAAAATGCATAATAATAGTTTGTACCTAACGTGGTTGCTAAGAGAGTTCAATGAGTTGGCTGTGAGCAGAGCCACAAGCATGACCAGCATGGGTGACAAGCACGGGTACTCTGTAAGCTGTTAAATACTCACAACTAATCTGTTTCCCTTGTGATATAGGTTAACCAGCCTCTCATCCCTCTGCCACCCAGCTTCTGTGTAGGAAGCCATCTAGGCTAGAAATAAGCACTCCCGTAGGAAGGAACCTTTCCCCGGCCGCATAGTACTGCTTCCTTTGATGCCTCTCAAGCCTGCGGTCCCCCGAGTACCGCAGGCTTCTTTTGTTTCCGCCCTCTCCCCTAGTGCTGGAGACCCCTCCCCAAAGCCGTCACAGACACAGGAATCAGAGAGCCAGCAGCTCAGCCTCTTCTCCCAGACAGCCCTGGTGGAGGTGGTGCAATTTGTCTGCAATCCTCCCCCCAGCCTACTGCCCTTTTCTTCCTTTCTGGAACTGAATGATGGAGATGATGCAAGGACGCAGAGGCTCAAGAAGGAAAAGAATTTCTGTGCCCAAGCCCCCCATCTCCTCCCTGCCCCTACTCCACTCCTTGAAGCAGGTGCAATGAATGGTCCCTGTGTCTCAGACCCATCAGGTTCTGCCAGGCCTGCTTCTCTGCACGCACCCTTCCCCCTGCCCAGGAATGCCCTCCTCCCTCCTGGCTAAACCCCTGTCAGCCTGCCCGCCACATGCCCCTCCTCTGTGAAGTCTCAGCTCTCCCCCACCCCCACTCCTCCATACCCAGCTACTCCAACCATTGTTCTCTAAAGACCTTTTCAGTCCCAGATCTTCTTTCTCTGAGAAGCTCCTTCCTCCATCAGTTCATAGGTATTGCAATCAGATCCCACATTAAATCCAATATATGTAACTGTGGAAGAGCCAGGTGGAGCAGAAAGTGACTCTTGGACAATGTAACATTTTGTAGACATTTAGTTAAGCATGTATCAGCTTTCTGCTGCATTTCTGTTGCAGCTTTCTGTTTGTATTTAAACCCCCTGACTCTCTTCAGGCCTTAAGCATTTTCATAGACTCCTGGAGTTCTGCAGCCTGGCACCGAGGGTAGAGTTGAGCAGCACGGCTGATGGAGAAACGCTCCCCTCCCAGCACCCTCCTCACCCAGGCAGAACCAGATCCTACACAGTACCACGTGGGGATGCGGTAGTCATCTGTGTGCCGTAGTCCCCACTGGGCAAGCCAAGGGTCACAGCTTGTAATTTCCAGATGCCACATGCTCAGCTCAGAGTTAGGCACAGAAGGATCAGTAAGGTTGTTAGGGGAAAGTAAGTAGGCAGAGACTTTCCTGGTGGTCCCTTCGTTGAGAATCTGCCTTCCATTGCAGGGGACTTGGGTTCCATCCCTGACCTGGAACTAAGATCCTATTCACCATGGAGCAGTTGAGCCTGTGTGCTGCAGTGAAGGATCTTGTATGATGCAACTAAGGCCTACATAGCCAAATAAATACATAATAAATTAATATTTAAAAAAAAAAAAAAGAAGTAAGCAGGCAAAGTAGAGCAAGCCTGCAGGAAGCAGCAGACATACATGTCTGGATTTTGTGAGTTCAGGACATGAGGGTGGACTCAGACCTCTCCCCCTCACTGTCTACCACCTTGGAGAGCAGGGATTTCTTTCCCGAGAAAGAAAGAAGGATACCAGGCATTTCCTTCTCTATGGAGATATTACCAGAATGCAATGTTCCTGAGATCCTATTGTGAGCCAGCTGTGGGTGAGCATCACTGACTTGTCACCCTTGTGCTGGTCTCTACGCATCACATCTTGAGCAGAAGCCTGGGGGTGGGGCCCACACTGATGACACCCCTCTCCCAGCAGTCAGGATGGTGTGGAGGGGAGAGTGTGGGCAGCAGATGGGACCACTCTGGACAGTCTCCCAGGCCCTCTGTTGGGAGACGGACATTCCAGCAGCAGCTTGGCTGGCTAGACCTAGATTTGGAAGTCCCAAGGTCACATTATGGTCACATCAGGATACCTTCTGACCCCCAGGGAGTGTCACATCTCCCCATCCCCCACCAGCTCATGTCCAAAAGCCCACCAGACCTTCCTGACCACCCCACTTAAAGAGCCCCTTCCTTCCTCTAGGGGACTCACAGAGGGACCAGCTAAGGTTCAGTGAAGACTCACAGCTCAGGGGAATCTCATGAGAGGAAAAAAGATGGGTGTGTGCTGAGCACCTGCTGTGTCCCATGACTGCTGGCAGAGCCACCACTGCAACCTTATCTGAGCATCACGGCAGTCCTCTGAGGGAGGAGGTTATCATGTTTGACCTTTTACAAAGGAAGTTTACAACCAGGGGAATGGCTTGCCTTGTCTAAGGTCAAGTCTTGAACAGAGTGTAAGTGAATGAGCCAGCCCCAACCCTCTATCCACTGCCCTGGAGATGGAGGTTTGGGATCCTTGGCCTTGGAGGGCATAGCTGATGCTACCTGCTGATGGTGTGGGTTAGTCTGTCCCAAGAGAATGTGAAGGAGGACCCATCATTGTAGAGGAGCTCAACGATAAACGTGAGCGTGCTATGAAGATGGGTTGAGAGACCAGCAAAGTGGTTTGAGAATAATCCATCAGAGACTGGGAGGAGAGCTAAGAAAGAAAGTGATGCAAAGAGAGGGGAGTGGAATAGAGAATCAAGAAGTGGGTGCCACGGACATAGAAAACAAATTATGGAGAAGGAAATGGCACCCCACTCCAGTATTCTTGCCTGGAGAATCCCATGGATGGAGGAGCTTGGTGGGCTGCAGTCCACGGGGCGCAAAGAGTCGGACATGACTGAGCGACTTCACTTTCACTTTCACTTTCAAAGGGAAAGGAGGGAGCAGATAAATTAGGAGTGCTGGATTAACATATGCACACCACTACATATAAAACAGATAATCAATGAGGACCTACTGTACAGCATGGGGAATTCTACTCAATACTCTGTAACAACCCATATGGGGTAAGAATCTTACAAAGAACATATATATATATGTAACTGAATCACTTCACTGTACACCTAAAACTAACACGTATTCCAATACAAACTGTTAATCCACCCAATTAAAAAGAAAAGAAGAATCAGGTGGTAGACAGTGGTCCGTAGCAATGATGGTGGTCAGCAGTGACCAGCGGTCAGCAGCGATATCAACCTGGGCATTCGTAGTGACGGTCAGCGTTCAGTGCTGGGTGACGAAAGTGGATGGTGATCTGCGTGGCCCACAGTGGTCACCAGCAGGCGGGGGTCCAGCCAGGGCAGCACTGAGAAGTGCCCCTTGGATGTCACTACCGAGAGATCCCCTGTAACCTGCGTGAGAGCAGCTGCGGAAGGCCTGTGGGTGGGGCTGAGAGGGGGAGGTGGGAGGCGAGAGGGAAGCAGAGAGCCTGGTGATAACCGGGATGAGGACTGGACCAGAGGAGATGAGACTCAGGCCGAGAGTGAAGAAGACTGTCCTTTCTATTGTCACCTGCCAAGTGGGTGACCTGAGGATAGCGTAACAGTCTGGGACAGTTTGCAGGGTCGGGCAGAAGAGGAGATGAGGGAGAAGTAAAACGGTGCTGGAGCAGCTCACGGGACACCCCACCCCACCCCAGCCCTAATGTGATCAGTTGGTTTAAATCAAGTGAAGCAGAAGAACCTGGTGGAAAGGATGTGGGTTAGGCATCAAGGTGGCATGGCTGGAGTCTGGTTTACAAGGCTTGCGAGCTGGGCGACCTTGCTTACTCTCCCTGGGCCTCACTTTTCTCAGCTGTAAAATGGGACCCAGAACACCCACCCCTGCTTACTCACAGCGAGTTCTGACTCAGCACAAGTTCTTTACCCATGGTAAAGTCTTCAACAACCCAGGTTCTGGAATCACTGTCACTTCCTGGATGAGATGACCTTGGGCAGGAGGCCTCAAAATGGGGACATCAGTCGTGTCTGCTTCGTGGTATTGTTCCAAAAGAGGCAATGCCTGCTTCGTGCTTAGCATGGCGCCGTGTGAAAGAAGGGCTCCACGATGACGAAGAGCTGCAGCCACGGCGAAACGAGCAGCCTGGGGGCTTGTGGTGGACTTTTCTGCCATCTTCCTCTTCCCAGGGCCTGGGGCCTCTGTGGGTGAAGGCTCAGACTGACCTCAGTATGCTGGGGTCTTGGAGGGAGAACAGAACCTGGAGATGAGCTCTCTATGCCAACATTTTCATGGAAAGATACAAAATCAGGGCCAGAGAGGGCTGAACCGAAGGTCACACAGAGTGACGGTTGAGCCAGGATAAGGACTCGGGACCACCTGACTCCAGGAGCAGTTTCCCGTGTGCACTGGTGTCAGCATTTGGGGGCTCATTACCCTCCAAAGTGGACCAAACCAAAGTAAGAAACAGCTGTTGGAAGCCGGACATCATGCAGTTTGAAGTCAAGCGGGCCTTAGGGAAGAGCTACTACGAGCAAAGAGTCGCAAAGAGTCGGACACGACTGAGCGACTGAACTGAACTGAACTACGAGCAAAGCTCATGGAGGTGACAGAATCCCAGCTGAGCAGTTTAAAATCCTAAAAGATGATATCCTTCAAGTGCTGCACTTAATATGCCAGAAAATTTGGAAAGCTCAGCAGTGGTCACAGGACTGGAAAAAGTCAGTTTTCATCCCAATGCCAAAGAAGGTCATTGACAAAGAATGTACAGACTAGTACACAATTGTGTTCATTTCGCATGCTAGCAAGGCTATGCTTAAAATCCTTCCAGCTAGGCTTTGACAGTCCACGAACTGAGAACTTCCAGATGTACAAGCTGGCTTTTGAAGAGGCAGAGGAATCAGAGATCAAATTGCCAACATTCACTGGATTTGGGGAAAGCAAGAGAATTCCAGAAAAACATCTACTTCGGCTTCACTGAGTACACTAAAGTCTTTGTGTGGACCACAACAAACTGTAGAAAATTCTTAAAGAGATGGGACTACCAAACCACCTTACCTATCTCCTGAGAAACTTGTATGCTGGACAAGAAGCAAGAGTTAGAACCAGACATGGAAAAACTGGCTGGTTCAAAATTGGTAAACTAGTATGACAAGGCTGTATGTTGTCGTCCTGTTTATTTAATATATGCTGAGTACATCATGTGAAATACCAGGCTGGATGAATCACAAGCTGGAATCAAGACTGCTGGGAGAGATGTCAATGACCTCAGATATGCAGATGTGATTTTGCTGTTGCTGCTGTACAGTCACTAAGTCATGACTTCCTCTTGCAACCCCATGGACTATAGCACATCAAGCTCCCCAGTGATTCAGTGAATATTGGCAATTTGATCTCTGGTTCCTCTGCCTTTTTAAAATCCCATCTTGTACATCTGGAAGTTCATGGTTCATGTACTGCTGAACCCTAGCTTAAAGGATTTTGAGCATCACCTAGCTATTATGTAAAATGAGTACAATTAGATGGTAGTTTGAACATTCTTTGGCATTGCCCTTCTTTGGCATTGGGATGAAAACTGACCTTTTTCAGTCCTGTGGTCACTGCTGAGTTTTCCAAATTTGCTGACACAGTGAGTGCAGCACTTTAACAGCATCATCTTTTAGGATTTTAAAGAGCTCAGCTGGAATTCTGTCACCTTTACGAGCTTTGTTTGTAGTGATGCTTCCTAAGGCCCACTTGACTTCCTACTCCAGGATGTCTGGCTCTAGGTGAGTGACCACACCATTGTGATTATCCAGGTCATTAAAACCATTTTTGTATAGTTTTTCTGTTTATTCTTGCCACCTCTTCTTAATCCTGTCTGCTTCTGTTAAGTCCTTACTATTTCTGTCCTTTATTGTGCTCATCCTTGCATGAAATGTTCCTTTGTTATCTCCAGTTTCCTTGAAGAGAGCCCTGCAGCTACTGCTGCTGCTGCTGCTAAGTCGCTTCAGTCGTGTCTGACACTGTGCGACCCCATAGACAGCACCCCACCAGGCTCCCCCGTCCCTGGGATTCTCCAGGCAAGAACACTGGAGTGGGTTTCCATTTCCTTCTCCAATGCATGAAAGTGAAAAGTGAAAGTGAAGTCACTCAGTCGTGTCTGACTCTTCAAGATCCCATGGACTGCAGCCCACCAGGCTCCTCCGTCCATGGGATTTTCCAGGCAAGAGTACTGGAGTGGGGTGCCGTCGCCTTCTAGTCCCTCTCATTCTACTGTTTTCCTCTATTTCTTTGCATTGTTCATTTAAGAAGGCCTTCTTATCTCTCCTTGATATTCTCTGGAACTCTGCATTCAGTTGGGTATATCTTTCCCTTTCTCATAAAGTGAAGAGTAACTAAAGAGCCTCTTGATGAGGGTGAAATAAGAGAGTGAAAAAGCTGGCTTGAAACTTGAAACATGATAAAAATAAAGATCATGGCACCTGGCCCATCACTTCATGGCAAATAGAAGGGGAAAAAGTGGAAGCAGTGACAGATTTTATTTTCTTGGGCTCCAAAATCACTGTGGACAGTGACTATAACCATGAAATTAAAAGACACTTGTTCCTTGGAAGGAAAGCTATCACAAACCTAGACAGAATATCAAAAAGCAGAGCCATCACTTTGCTGACAAGGGTCCACATAGTCAAAGCTATGGTTTTTCCAGTAGTCATGTGTGGATGTGAGAGTTGGACCATAAAGAAGGCTGAGCACTGAAGAATTGATGCTTTTTGAATTGTGGTGCTTGAGAAGATTCTTGAGAGTCCCTTGGATAGCAAGGAGATCAAACCAGTCAATCCTGAAAGAAACCCACCCTGAACATGCGTTGGAAGGACAGATGCTGAAGCTGAAGCTCCAATAACTTGGGCCACCTGATGTGAAGAGCTGACTCCTCAGAAAAGACCCTGATGCTGGGAAAGATTGAAGGCAAAAGGAGAATGGGGTGGCAGAGGATGAGATGGTTAGATGGCATCACCAGCTCAATGGACATGAATTTAAGCAAACTCCAGTTTGAGCAGAGAGTTGGACACAACTTAGCAACTGAACAACAACTGCACGGTTGCTATTCATGAAGCTTTGGCCTGAGCACTTTATATGCCATCATCTGTTTCATCCTCTCTAAGCTTCAGTGGAGCAGATCCCATTATTGTCTGTCTCCCCTTCAGTTCAGTTCAGTCACTCAGTCGTGTCTGACTCTTTGGGACTCCATGGACTACAGCACTCCAGGCTTCCCAGTCCATCACCAACTCCCGGAGCTTGCTCTGTCTCCCTTACAGATGGGCAACTGAGGCTCAGAGAGGTGAAAGGACCAGACAAATAGACACGTGGGATACACGGCAGAGCCACGATTCCATCCCAGGCAGTTTGGTCCTAGAGCCCATGAACCACACCTATTGTGTGCCTTGGGGAGAATGCGGGAGGGGGTGGGAGGGCCTGGAGAGAAGCTCCACCCCCTCCATGCCTGGAGGGGATCCAGGTGGCACCAGCGACAGCACATAATATGTATTCAATTGTGTGGATGACCTGACCCTCTGTGTCTGTCAGGAAGCATGCCTTCTCCCTGAGCAAAAGGGAGTGGGGGTGGGGGGTGGCAGGGGCAAATTGCTCCACTGGACTGAGCTGGTATGGTGTGGGCAGAGGGGAAGTACAGCACCCGCCAGACCCATGCTGGACCCCAGCATCACCAAGTCTGATCTGTGCAAACATGGACAAAATTCTTCCCTCCCACGAGCCTCGCTTTCTGCAGCTTCATGATGCAGACGGACACGGTGGCGGTGTTGTGGGATTCAAAGGAGCTAAGCGAGAAGAGGAAACTGATGCTGAGGTTTAAGGAACGTGCCTTCAGCTTGCCTCGGTGGTGACCTCTGAAGCCAGGACTTAGGCCTCGCTGCCCTCCCTTCCATTCCTCACTCCTCCACTGACCAGGGCTAGGGAGCAGCGAGTTTACCTTCTAAGCCTCGATTTCCTCATCTGAGGGATAATGATAGTGATACACTCTTTATAGGTTTTCAAGCATGTCTTGCAATCTTATGTTTCAATTGCCTGGGACTTGGTAATGTCCATATCCATGACCTAGTAGTTAAGGCGATGAGGACAATAGAGAAGATGATGATGTCAATGAGAACAGAGGCTGAATCAAGCATAATTAACAGGGTCACAAAGAGTCAGACATGACTGAGCAGCTGAACTGAACAACAGGGAGAAGAGAGTTGATTAAGGGAAGACTCTGTCCCCACTAGGGAAGGATGGGCTGATTATGGATGCCTACCTGCTCCTCACCACCTGCCAAGCCAGAGAGGCTCCACAAAGCTTCTGAGGGTTGACTCAAGGGGTGGGGGGCCCACTGCCTCTCTGGACATCAGCTGTTGTCCTTCCTGCCACGGGAGATTTGTCAGTCATCGCAGGCAAAGGGCATGTGTGGTTCTGCCCTTCTCCTGGGGCAGGGGCTGGAATGGGCAGAATAGGAGAGATGCAGGCAGGGGGGTGCCAGGGGGGGTTCTTCCTCTCTTCTTGATAGTGGGCGACCCCATAGCAGTCCCGCCCTGCGGCCAGGCTCTTTTCTTGATCTAATTAGCCTCACTGAGAATTAAACTCCACAGCCCTGAAGGGAGCATGTCCCCTGTGAGCATCCCAGAACTAATACTGATTAAATATGAAATGATCTTTTGTTCAGGGCCAGAGTCTTGGGAGGCACAAACCAGGGATGGGAGCTGTAATTACTAGTTCCGATTATGCAGGGCATTTTTTAAAATAGAATAGAAAAGAACTAGGACTAGGGTTAGGACTGGGACTAGGAATAAAAATAAAATGAAATAGAATAGCATAGCATAGAAACGAAACCATCCTTCCCATCCCACAAGTAAAAGCAATGAACAACATTCCGGATTACTTCTGCTTTAAAGAACATGAGCTTTTTTATTTCTTATTCCTTTCCCGTTCATATGGTTGTACTTTTCACCCAAGTGATTTTCAGTGCACCTACTATGTGCTAGGTGTGAACCGGCTGCATCAGACCAGGTACATGCTCTCCTGAGTCTCACAGTCAGGAAGGGACATGGCCTTCAAGGAAAAGTCCCAGCTGATATTCAATCAAGCCCTGGGATGGGGCCAAGCAAATCCTCCTTAGGAGGCAATGTGGGAGGATAATAAGGGGGACTAATTCAGATGGGGGTCTTGGGAGCTGATACTTACGTGGCGACTGAGGACCTTTGCTCTCCTCATCTCCTCTGCTGGAAAGGCTCTTCCTCAAACATCCATGTGGCTCTCTCCTTCACCTTCTCCAAGTCTTTGGGAAAACGTCAGCTTTTCAGTGAATTCTTCTTCAGCTGCAAGCCCGGAGGGTCCCAAGCTCCCTTTCTTCTGGATTTGTCTCCTTTGCACTTGTTACCAGACTATACAAGAGATCCATTTGATCGAGATGGTTACAGGACGTCCTCCCCACTAGAAGAGAAGCTTCCGGAGGCCAGAGTCTTGTAGCTGTTGCTGCTGCTGACGTTCTCCAGCATAGCCCCAGCTATGACGCAGGGCTGGGCTCTCTACATGTCTACCGAGTGAAGGAATGAGTGAATGCTTCTTGCTCAGGGTAGGAAAAGTAGGAAGGTCCCCCAGGAGTGGGGCGGGGATGAGCCAGTGCAGTGTGGACCAGCAGCCAGGGAGACAGCCAGATGGGTGAGGGAGGAGGAACAAGTCACAGTGTCCAAAGCGCTATGGGGTGCGGGAACATGGGCTGGGGGATCAAGGGGAGAAGCCCAAGTTCCCAACGTTGGTGAGGGAAGAGAGGAGTTCAGATTGAAGTGAGGGAGGGGGTGTGCTCACTCGGGCTCTCAAAGCAGAGCCCAGAGATAATCAACCAGATGGGGACTAAGCAGGAAGGGAGAGCCAGGTGGAGCGGCCTCACAGGCTGGGAAATACACAAGGATCCATTTTCCTGTCCTAAAACCTCCCTGATTTGTTATCAGAAACAAGTAGGAGCAGAGGACACCTGGATTTGTAATCAACCTGATACAGCACCTGGTTGTGGATTTCACAGCCAGGCCTGGCTGTAATAATCTCCTCCTCTCACCTGTTCACCTGTGACAAGGGCAGGTTCCCTCCCCAGAGGGGAGGGGTGGGGTAGGGATGGAACTCAGCTCCAGCCAGAGGGCTCTGGTTGCCATGGAAACAGGTGGCTGGGGAAGGCAGGCCCTGACGTAGAGGCCCTCAGCCAGGCTCCTGCCTCCAGAGCCCAGTGCATTGGGCAGAGGCTTTTGGTTCCAACATCCTTCCCACTGTACAGGTAGAACCGCTCCATCCCCACTTCAGGGCACCCAGGCTCCTAGGCCAGCTGCATCTGCCCCCAGGTCCTGCCAGCAGAGGTAAGAGGATCAAAGGTTGAACCTGAGCCTAGGGGGTCAGAGACCATGGCTGGACACGGAGGGTGCTGGGGTGGGTGGGGAAGAAGGAACTCGCAGGACTCTGGGCTTGTTAAGACCAAGGAAATCAACCCCGAAGATTCACTGGAAGGACTGATGCTGAAGCTGAAGCTTCAATACTTTGGCCACCTGATGCGAAGAGCCAACTCATTGGAAAAGACCCTGATGCTGGGAAAGATTGAGGGCAGGAGGAAAAGGGGGTGACAGAGGAGGCGATGGTTGGATGGCATCACTGACTCATGAACACGAGTTTGAGCTGCTCCGGGAAATGGTGAAGGACAGAGAAGCCTGCTGTGCTGCAGTCCATGGGGTCGCAAAGAGTCAGACATGACTGAGCGACTGAGCAGCAATAACCAAGACCTCCTGGGGCCTTAGGCTCAGCCTGCTCCTTTTCTGGACGGGAGAGCTGGGCTCCTGGTGGGGCAGGACACTCACAGTCCCCCGGCATCAGCCCAGACTTCCTGAGAATGCTTCTCCCCGACAGGCAAAGTCCTCAAAGCCTTTCAGGGTCTCTGCTGTCTCCAACTTCCTCCCAGGCAGGCAGGTTCTGGCCTGGCCATGTCGATGTGGATCCAGGGCCTGCTGGCCTCCTAAAGTGACAGCCAAGACTCAACTGACCACAGGACACATAAGCCCCAAACCACCCTCAACCTGGTGCTGGGACAGCTCCTGCCCGCCCCCCCCCCACCCCCAGGGTTTTTCTCAGAGGGTGTTTTGGGTGCCCAGATGGGAGACGATGATGGAGAGGCAGGGAGGGTTGCAACACCAAGAGTCCCATGAGCCAGGCTCACCATACGACATCATCCCAAGGCAGGTAGGAGCCATGAAGGGTGTTAGGCAGAGATCAAGGTGACTGTCCTGTCTTTGGGAAAATCACTTCCCGGTGGCAGGGGTGTCACCCTGGATAAAGGGGGTGCACGCCCCCATCTTTGCAGGCCCTGTCCTCACCTCACCACTGACGGCTACCCTTTGGGGTTAGGGGGTGTGTGCTGGCCACATGGGTCACCCTCAGAGGAGGAGACCTGGGATGAGGCCACGCAGGTCCTGGAAGCAGGTTTAGGTCAGTCCGGAAGGGAGCTCCGGGGCTGGGGGGCCGGAGCTTGTCCTTTGTCTCCCTGTCCCTGAGGGGAGAGGCACAGCTGGAGGAGGGAAGAACAGGTCCCCTCCCCCAGAAGAATGGGACCCCAGGAAGAGCCCCCTAGTCATGTCTCAGGGTCACAGGATGGAGTGAAGGGGCAGTGGAGGGCTGAGGGACCAGGCGGGTGTGGTGTGGTGGGGGGATGTCTGGTCAGAGATGCCCAGGGCCTGAGCTGAAACAGTGGGTGCAGAGTACAGGGGGCCACAGAAGTTACAGGAGTTAAACTTGTCAGGACTCAATGGTCCCTGAGGTGTCAAGAGGGTCAGGGATGCCCCCTTGCTTCTGATTCGGGCGAGTGGGAGCTGCAGGGGCAGCACTAAGATGGGAATTGTGGAAAGGACCAGGTTTGAGGGGAAGATGAAGGGTTTGGATTTAAACTTCTCGAGGGTCAGGAGGCGGCAGGACCCCCAGAGGGCAAGGTCTAGGAGGCAGGGGTGGCCTCTCCAACTCAGCTCTGCATGGCCAGGCCATTGACAGGTCCCGCACAGCAGAGACTGTGGATTTGAATCATGACTGGAGGGAGGCCTGATGGTAGCTGATAGACATCAGGCTGTTAGCACGTGCACTGGGGATGGGCCCACAGATTGGCTGAGCTCAATCAGGGAGAGAGAAGAGAGGAGGGTGACGCGGGGAAGCAGAGATACCCGCCCCGACTCCATCCTGGCTGGGCCTGCAGAGCTGACTGCCTCCTGGCTGCAGGCAGGGGCAGGCGGGCGAGGCGTGGAAGGAGAGAGCGGGTCCAGCGCCAGCACGGTCCAGGCGCTGACCCCGCCCACTAGTGAGCATGGCCCAATCAGTGTCCCGCCGCTGACTAATCAGATCCGCACATCCTCCATCCCAGAGGAGCATGGAGTGGTCTCCCAGAGGTGGGTCACCATGCGGTGAAGGGCAGATATTGCTGCCTCCAAAAATCAGGCGTTAGTTGCTGACAACTGCTGTAATCGTGATTAGAGCAAAGTCTGTGCAGAACACAGAGGCAACGGATATTCATTTCAACTTGGAGGTGAAGAAAACTTCATGGAAGGCCCGCCCTTGACTTCAGCCTTGAAAATAAGGGAAGATTTCAATAGGCAAAGATGAGGTTTGGTGGGGAGGGCAGGAGAGTGTGCTGGGGGCGGGGTATACAGGGCACAATTCAGCAGCACCGCAGGGGCCTGGTGTGCTTTGAACAAAAGATGCAGTGGATAAGGCTGGAGTTAGAAAACGTGTCCCTGGAGAAGTAGCAATGGGCCAGTGGGGGATAAAGATGGAAGATCTGAAGTGGAAAGAGAACAGAGATAAACACTCCCCGTGGAGCAGACAGCCCACGGCTGAGCCGCCGCACCGATGAAGGGACGGGTTTAGAATTCGAATCACACAGCCATCGGAGAAGGCAATGGCACCCCACTCCAGTACTCTTGCCTGGAAAATCCCATGGACGGAGGAGCCTGGTGGGCTGCAGTCCATGGGGTCGCTGAGTCGGACACGACTGAGCGACTTCACTTTCACTTCTCACTTTCATGCATTGGAGAAGGAAATGGCAACCCACTCCAGTGTTCTTGCCTGGAGAATCCCAGGGACGGGGGAGCCTGGTGGGCTACCGTCTATGGGGTCACACAGAGTCGGACACGACTGAAGTGACTTAGCAGCAGCAGCAAAGTCTTAGAATCCTAGGCAATCTTATAATCTTAGGATAATTGAATTATTGGATCTCAAGGTCTACGACTACAGCAGTTTGGAATCGTAGATGGCTCGGGGTGCCATAACCCAGCCTCCTCCCTCCCTGCAACGATACGCTGCACCACCTGCTCAGTGCTTTGCACACATCGTGTCCTTTTGTCTCCATGGCAACCCTGGGACATGGGAACTTACTTTGCCTGATTTTCTAGATGAAGAAACCGAGCCTCAGTGAGTACAAGTCACTGCTGAAGGTCAGACTCCTTGCAAGCAATGTGACTGGGACTCAGCCCAGATCTCTTGGCCTCCAAAGCCTCTGTGCTTCTCCAAACGCACCCTTCCTCTGTGCACACCTCCAGTGACGGGGAGCTCATTACCCCTCCCCAGGGCTGCTTGTCCATCCTGGCAGTGGACACTTCTCTCCTGTTGTTCTTAAATCTGCCCTGGGAGACCCCACAGGAGAAGATAACCTTCACCTGGGACCCCTGTAGGGAGGGGAAGCAGCTGCCCGAGGTGGGACGGCGCTCACACAGGAGCGGGGGTCTCGGGTTAGAGGAGCCCCAGCTGCGGCCCCTCCCTGTGATAGAGAGGAGGGGGGTTCATCCTGAGGGAGGGAATCAGCCTAGACGTTGGCAGCAGGAGCTCTCAAAGACAAGTGAAGACGAGCCCGGAGCACTGGGCGCTGCGGTGGGGGATGGACTGTGACACAGAACACAGCGCCCCCGCAGTCAGGGCACGGGGCCTAATAAGACTGGAACCCTAAGTGCTGTGCCTTTAATTTCTTGGCTCTTCTCCCTGAAAACTTACTCTACAAAATGTGCCTTTGTACCATCCATCCTCCCAGATGGCTTTTTAAGTGAAGCTTTTTTGTTAACTGGGAGAAGAAAAAGGAGGGGTGGAAGGAGAGGGAAGTGAGGTGAAGCTGCAATCCCCAGGGTTGGAGACAAAGTCAGAAGAACAATGAGTGGGAGGATGGGGCAGGGGAGCCCAGGGGTCCAGGAAGGGGCAGAGCAGACCTCCCTGGATGGGACCTCGGCACAGAGAACGGAGTCACGTGACAGAGCCCCAGGGACAGTCGCGAGCAGTGTCCCGGCCCCACTGTGAGCCCAGCTCTGGTGAGCACTTCGGCCTCACTGACCCAACACGTCCTCGCACAGCCTGTGTGCAGGTCCTGGGACCGTCCTCGTCCCACCCAGGAGGGGCTCAGAGAGGTGCAGGCCTTCACCCAAAGTCCACAGCTGGAGGGAGGCAGACTCGGGGTTCCAGCCCAGGACCGTGGGGCTCCAGAGCCCCGGCTCTCACCCAGGAATCACACAGCCCCTCCCAGACTGCCAGCCAGGAGAGCATTAGAGATCAGCCCCACGGCAGCGCTGCTGCCCTCACGGCCTCAGTTTCTCCATCTGTACAATGAGGCGGTTGATGGAACTCCCTGGTTCCAAGCCTGAATCCCCAACAGAATCTCCTGGGTGCTTCTCAGCAATGCTAAGGCCTGGGCACCACTGTAGGCTGATGGAGTCAGGATTTCTGGGAATGGGGCCCATGTATCTAGATTTTTAAAAAAATCCCACTGTTGACAGTCCTCATTGCTGGAGAGGATACAAAGCAGCAGGAACCCTCACCCATTGCTGGTGTGAATATGAAATGGTACAGCCCTTTTGGAAGACAGTTTGGCAGTTTCTAATAAAGCTAAACATAGTCTTACCATATGATCCAACAACAGTCACACTCCCAGGTATTCACTCAACTGATCTGAAATTTTGTGAACACACAAAACCTGCGTGTGATTGCTTATAGCAGTTTTATTCATAATTGCCAAGAGCTGAAAGCAACCCGGATGTCCTTCTGTAGGTAAATGGATAAAGACACTGTGGTACATCCAAACAATGGAATATGACTCAGTGATAAAAAGGGATGAGCAACAAGCTACACAGAGACATGGATGAATCTTAAATGCCCATTGCTAAGGGGGAAAATATCATTTGAAAATACTACATTTATGTGACATTCTGGAAAAGGCAAAATTACAGAGACAGTAAACAAATCAGTGAATACAAGGAGCTTGGGGAACAGGGAAGATTGAAGAGGTGAAGTATGGAAGATTTTTTTCAGGACAAAAAAGTTATTATGTGTAATACTATTGCAATATAATGGTGGATTAATTAATGATACCATGCGTTTGTCCAAATCCATAGAACTTACAGTAGAAAGGGTGAATGTATGCAGATTTTGAAAAATCCTTTAGGAGGTCTGGGATTCCAGGGTGGGATGAAGTGACAAAAGAATCTAACTTTCTCACAAATGTATGAAATTCCCTCACTGAGGCAGGTGAAAATAAAGGTGCTGACCTCTGTAACTTTGAAAATGGGTGGAGACTGGAAGACTAAACCAGGAACTGCATGTAAGCACTGTTTTCTAGGGGATAAAGGTGTTTGCTATGGCATATGGGTTAACAGTTCTGAGACGACTGTACACCTACACGGGGAATAAGTGTTCCTGCGGACGGCAGATGTCGGGAGCCACGTTTTCTCACTGCTGAGGTGGGAGGTTCCAGACAAAGAAGGGGAGAAAGCTAGAATGAGCCATGTGATAATGGATTAGGGTTGGAGACATCAGTATGAATTCATGTTTAGCTGAATATAGACATGGAGATTTACATATAGAAATATTTATCCCTAAGTCCTATGCATGGTTAGTGCTACAGAACTTTATTTCTGACTCTGAGAGCTGACAGAGCCTCGAGGCAGTGACACCCCAGTCACAACAAGCAAATCTGATACCCACATCTCGAGTTTCTCGTACCGTTCTCCAATAAAAGGAGCCAAGGCTCCTTGAAGAAAAAGCTGATTCCAGATCTAGGGCAGGAAATATATCAGATGAGCATGGCCCACTGTTTAATGCCAGAAAGTAAGAAAGTGCCAGTAACAACCAAACAAAAGAAAAACTCATAAAGACAGGTGATACTCAAAGGGACACGAGAGCCAGCAGAAAGAACCCTCGGTGGCCAAAGCTGGAATAATCTGAACAGAACACATAGAGTAAGATTGGATTATAAGCCACAAGATAAAAGAATTGATATGCATGAGTTCACACTGATATGAATGAACGAATACATACACATATATACACATGAAAAAAATCTCACACACAGAAGAATTTTAAATAATTTATGTGCTGGATCTGTGATGTCACCTGACTTGTTCCTGATGCTGGTACCTTGTGTCTTCCCTTTTGTGCTTTCTGATCAGTGTGACTAGGGGCTTCTCCATTTTATTGATATTCTCAGAGAATCAGCTTTGGTTTCACTGATGTTCTCTATTGCTTTTCTCTACTGATTTCTACTCATAATTATTTCCTCTCTGTTACACTGAATTTAATTTGTTCTTCTATTTCTAGTTTATTCAAGTGGAAGCTGAGGTCGCTGATTTGCAACATTTCTTCTCTCCTAATACAGGCATTTAGTACTATAAATTTCCCCTAAGAACGGCTTCAGCAGCATCCCACAAATTTTGATATGTTGTGCTTTCATTTTCTTTCTGTGAAAAATGCTGTCTAGTTCCTCTTTTGGTTGATTCTTTTACACATGGGTTATTTAGAAGTGTGCTATCTTTTAGTTTCAAAATATTTGGAGGTTTTTCAGAGATCCGTCTGTTACTCAAAGAGCACTTCCTCTTAAATTACTGATTTCTCATTTATTTCTGTTGTGGTCAGAGAACATACTCTGTAGAACCTGAACCCTTCAAATGTACTGAGACTTGTTTTATGACTCAGAATATGGTCTATCTTGGCATATTTAGATACACTCGTGAAAAGAATGTGTGCTCTGCTGTCTCAGGGTGGAGTGTTCTATAAATGTCACTTAGATCAAGTTGGTTGATAGTGTTGATCAAATTCTCTATATCCTTTATGACTTTCTGTCTACTTGCTCTATCAATTATTGAGTAAGGGATGTTGAAATTTCTGACTATCATTGTGGATCTGTCTATTTCTTCTTGCAGTTGTATCATTTTTCTGTTTTATGTATTTTGAAGCATTGTTATTAGGTACATAAACATTGTTAGGTCCTCTTGATGAATTCACAATATCATCGCCTTTATCTCTGATAATATTGTTTTCTCTATAACCCACTTTGTCTGATATTACTATAGCCACTCCAACTTTCTTTGCCAGTCACTGTGGGTTTTACCTTATTGGGTGCTGGATATTTTTGTTTTGTTATAAATATTGTTGAGCTTTATTCTGTAATGTAATGTTAAGTTACTTGGAGACAGTGTGGTTCTTCAGAATCTTCTTTAGGATGGCTTAGGTGGGACCACAGTGGCTCTCAGCCTATGACTAAAGGTTCCCACACCTGAGGCAAGACCCTTCCATGTCCTCTCCAGAGTCTTCTCTCTGTCCCTTTCTTCTCTCTTCTCAGGCCCTCTGTCCTGCGAACTCCAGCCACCTTGGTCTTCTGGAATCTCAGCTCCACCTCTTCAATGCTGGAACCTCCCTGGGCTGCATCTCGGTTCCTCCTCCTTGCCCATAGCCAGGAAACTCTCAGGGCTGGAAACCAGGGCAATTTAGGGCTCACTTCCTCTGTTTCTAATCTCTGTTTCACTGCCTGGCACCCTGCATTTTGTAAGCCTCTGTTTCATAAATGCTGTGGTTTTCCATCACTTCAGGTGGGAAGATCACTCCATCTTGCCTGAAAGAGGAAATCCATACAGCTGGGGTTGAGAACCGCTGAGCTACACCCATCATCTCTTTGTTAATACGGGGAAACTGAGGCTGGGAGTTATAGTACTTGTCCAAGGTCACATAGAGGGTTGGAGGGTCTGGAACCTGCATCCCTCATGTATGGGATTCTCCTGAGAAACCCAAGGTGATTTCCTATGGGGACAGTCCTCAGAGAGTGACGAGGCAATAGGAGTTGCCCGCAGCACACCTCTGCAGCAGCGTGGAGTGAGGGCTGGTGATGGAGGAGGTTTTCCCTCTGCATCTCTTAGTCCTCCGTGTTCCCCTCCCCGCCTTCCTCCTTCCTGAGTACAGCCCAGCCCAAGGCTGCATCGCCTCCACCTCCAGCATCTGGCAAACCCACCACCCTGCCCAGCTGCCCAGCCCCATGTCTCGGGCTGTGGCCCAAAACTGGGTGACAGAATTATAACCAAAGAGGAGAATGAGAAGAGGATGATGCTCACAGACAAGAAGCCAGGGAAGAGCCAAGCCAGCTGCTCTGGAAGCTGTTCCAGGCCCAAGCACATCATGATGCTCTCGCGTGCTTCAGTTATAAAAAATGTCTACATCTAGACCCAGATACATAAAATTAGTTCCTTTCCTCACCTTTCCTTTCCATCCCTGGTGGATTTGTCTGCTTCTATAGCAGCCTCCAGATGCTGGGAAAACAAGAACTTCTCAAACTATGGCTAGAAAATGAGTGTTGGAGAGGCAGCCATGGAACCCTCTGGAGAGAAGCCCTGGCCAGAGGCTCTCAAGGTGCAGAGAGAGGATTTGCTCCTGCCCACCTGGCCCAGGGGCCCCAGAGCTCACTGTTTTTGCCGCCTGAATTTGCCCCTCCTCAGGGTTTCCTATCCCAGAAAAGCTGTCTGAAACCTCCTCTCCTTCATCACTCCTCCAAAGTTCAGTTAAGTCACTCCTGTCCCCATTCAATCACCAAATGTACCAAGAGCCACGATGTGCCCACCTGCACTGGGCACACAGCTGTGAGCAAGCCGGCTGCATCCCTGCCCTGTTACCTCTGGGTCACGGTCTAACCAGGAACAGGTGATGAAGGTGGTAAAGCACAGCTATGCTGAGGGCTGTGCTCGGTGCCTGCAGCTGCAGAGCAGACGGGGGAGAGGAGACCCCGGACAGAGGGGACAAAGGTGCAGGAGCCCCCGTGGTGGGGGGACCTGGGGGTGCTTCTCTGCAGAGGGAAGCCCCCGGTTCCCAGCTCTGAGCAGCCACATCAGCTTCACAGTGAGCCTGGGTCCTCCCAGCCCACGGACACCTGACTGGAGCCTGACCCCATTTTCAGTCTCTAAAATACTGTAGTTAATTTGCAGCCCCGGGCTGGCCCTACCCACAAGCAAGCTGTGACCCCTGAAGCCCTGCGCTTCCTCCCACTAACCACCGCCTCTCCAGTCCCCCTACTGACCTGCTCCTTCTCCCCTTTCCCAGGCTCCTCGGTGCTCTGGGATACCCCACAGGTTCCCCAACTCCTTTGGATGTTGAAGGCCTCCTGGGAGTCTGTAAGGATGTATTTGACACCCTCTCAAGAGGCCCCTGGTGTCTTCTAGGCCCCTTTGGGGACAGGGTTCTGCATCAGCCCTGACCAGGGGGCCCAGGAACAGGAGGAAGTGTCAGCTAGTGGACCCCCAAGGGACTGGGACGGGGACCCTGAGAGGAGGACCTCGCGTCCCGTGAACCTCTATCCTCAGGCAGAAGGGACTCTACCCACCCCTCCTCTGGCCCCAGGCCATGGGGCCTCCCTGGACCAGGATGACGTAACTGGACTGTGGTCAGAGCCTAGGAGCATGTTCTGGAAGCCCTGGCAGCGGCGAAAAGCTGGTGGAGCGGGTGGGAGGGGAGAGGAGCGTAGACACAGCCCAGGGGGTACGGCTCCAGTCAAATCCATTTCCTCTCTGATGCTGCCTCCGGTCCTGAGTGCGGACAGGCGGTGACTCTGGGAAGACTTGGAGGAGGAGAACTGCCAGGAATCCAACAGCCCTGAGGACATCTGACCATGGTGCTCAGAACATGACCAGCCACTGCATGCCAGGCCCTGGGCCAAGCCCCACCCTGGGCATCGTCTCTAGGATTCTCTACAGCCTCTGGAGGAACACTGCGACTGATCCCGCTTTAGAGATGAGGAGCCCAAGGCTCCTGCCTACCTCTGTTTGCACCTACCACACCTCTGGGACTGCCTGAAACCTCCAGATTGCAGGCTGACACTCCCAGAGACAGGCTGCAAACTTTCTATCCTTGCTCAAAGAATGCCCTAGAAACGTCCCATTTATAGAGGTCTGTGGAGGTGAGTGTCAGCGTTGAAGGGGTGCTGTGTCCTCCTGGCCGGCTTTGCCAGCCCCAGGCGGCTCAGGATGCTCGGAAAAGACTGCTCCCAGCGGCATGCAGGGAGGATCTATCGGCCTGGGGAGTGTGGAGTCCCTGAGATCCTGCAGCTGGCCTGGAAACTGGCTTTATTGAGGGTCCAGGGGACCCCCTTATGGGATGAGGGAGGGACAAGCAAGGGGTTTTCTGGATCTGTTACCAGGACATGAACCTCTGGGTTCAGAAGTCACTATGTCAGTAAATTTAATTCCCAGCATGTTTGTCATAAGGACTGGGAAGAGAAGCTACCTCTTTCCTGTGAACTGGGGACTATAAGAAGATTGGTCTGGAAGTTGCAGGGCCTCTGTGAGAAGAAGAGCACAGAAGAAAGCAGAGCCTAGAGATGAAGCCAGAAAGACCAGAGCCTGACAGCATGGATTGGACCTGTGTATCCAGCCCACCTGTGGGCATGCGTGTCCTGGCTTGTATCAGCTCAGGTTCCTGGGCCCATCCCTTCCCAGGCACAGGCAGCCGTGGCTTCTATCCACAGCAGCAGCTCCTCTTTGCCTGGGACCAGGGCTGGAAGGCTTCATCCCCCTTCCCCAGCAAGAAGTGGCTTTTGTTTCTGCCCTGCCCACCTCCCCCAGGACTGTAGGTCTTTTCCTGGGCCCTGGGGGGCGAGGGGGGGTGAGAGGTGTTCCTGTCCCCCTGAAGTCCTTCTGGGCTTATGCTTCACAGGAGATAGGGGTCTGGGAAGTGAGAGAAGGTTCAGATCGGTATGCTGTAGTGATGCTTCAGATGCAAGTCCAGTCCTGAGCATCTTTCTCCCGGGCTCCATGAGAAACTGTCGTGAGTGAATTGTGCATGCCCGAGCACCATGGGAAACTGCCACGAATGAATGTGCACTCCCCTTGCGTCTGGGGCTCCCAGGAATGCTCAGCTGGCATGCCAGTCCACATTCAGCCTCTGAGAGTTTGTTAAAATGTTAGCTGTTTACAGTGGAGATGCAGACATAGAGAGCAGACTTGTGGACAAGGGTAGGGGAGAAAAGAGAGAGGGTGAGGTAAATGGAGAGAGCAGCATGGGTGCATATACACTGCTACTGCTGCTGCCGCTGCTGCTGCTGCTGCTTCCGTCGTGTCCGACTCTGTGCGACCCCATAGACGGCAGCCCACCAGGCTCCCCCGTCCCTGGGATTCTCCAGGCAAGAACACTGGAGTGGGTTGCCATTTCCTTCTCCAGTGCGTGAAAGTGAAAAGTGAAAGTGAAGTCGCTCAGTTGTGTCTGACCCTCAGTGACCCCATGGACTGCAGCCTACCAGGCTCCTCCGTCCATGGGATTCCCCAGGCAAGAGTACTGGAGTGGGGTGCCATTGCCTTCTCCGGCATATACACTAACACATGTAAACAGACAGTCAACGGGAATTTGCTGCATGACTCAGGGAACTCATACTGGGACTCTGTAATAACCTAGAGGGGTGGGAATGGGCAGGAGGCGGGAGGGAGATTCACGAGGGAGGGGACGTATGTGCACCTGTGGTTAATTCATGTTGATGTACGACAGAAACCAAACCAATATTGTAAACCAATCATCAATCAATCAAAAATAAATATTTTCTTTAAACGTTAGCTGTTTATATTTCATTCCTGCTTTCGTGGCAGCCACTTCTTTCTCCAAAGTTCTGCCAAAGGTGCAAGGGTTTGTGTGTTTCTGTCTCTCCTTGGCGGGTCTTGTCAATCTGTGCATTTGGGCTCATGGGGTGCCTTGCAGCCCTGGGCTCCCTGATGGGCTCAAGAAAAGTTGTGATTTTGTAGTTTATCCAGCTTTTTTTTTTTTTTCATATTCTGTCTTGTGTCCTTTCTATCTGAAGTAGAAGCAGAAATCCATGAGCCGACCAAAGAAGTAAACAGAATGTTAGGAAGCCTAAGCAAAGGTTGGAAGCAGCATAATGAGAGGGCACGATTTTCCCTTTATAAAGGTCACTTCTGCAGTTCAGCCTTCAACAAGTATTTGTTGGGCATCAGTTATGCATCAGGTACTGCTCAAGGCACTAGATTAAGTGGAGGCAGCTGGGAGGTAATAATAAACTGATAAATGACTGATAAACAGAGGCCCAGGGAGGGCCATGTAAGAGACCCAGGTCACACAGCGAGTAAGCACAGAGTTGGATGAGAACCCAGCTCCTCCAGCTCCCGGCTACCCGGTCACAGGCTGCCTTTCATCCGGAGGTTTGCTGGAAGCCCCCGCATCTAATTTGATTCTCACTCTGCTGGGAAACAGGGGCCACAGGCCAGGGCTCTGTGTCTCCAAAAGACAATGAAATATAATTTCAGGCCCATGAAATTAATAAAGACTAAATAAAAAGAGAAGAAATCGATGTTGGTAAATGTGTGGTGAGCCAGGCACTCTTGGGCGCTGCTGGAAGTCTCTTTGGAAGGCAATTAAGTAATAAAGATCTTGAACCTTCAAAATGTCAGTGCCCTGATCCAGGGGTAGCACCTCCAGGAATCGGTCCTTAGGAAGCATTCAGGGATTTGGGCAAGGATTATGCCTTGAGATGTTTATTACAGCCCAAGGATAAGAGTGAAAAACCGTGATGCCCTGTTTATCCAGCCACAAAGGATGACAAAGTAAATGATGACACTTCTAGATGAGGGACTGCTACAAAGCTATTAACATCTTGCTTTTGAGGAACTTTTCAATAATGGGAGAAAGCACTCGTGATACCATGATAAATAAGAAAGAAAGCTGAGTATATAGTAAGATCGCAAAAACATAAACTATATTGTATTGATATATTCAAATCTACAATACATGCTTATAGAAAGGGGTAGTTAACAATACTAACAATACAAAGAAAAGCTTTCGAGTACTCTCTCTACGCCATGTACTGTGCTAAAGACTTTAACCCCCAAATGGACATAAGTGGTAGGAAATGAAACACAGAGGGGTTAAGTGTCATGTCCACTGTCATAAAGCTGAGAGTCTGAGCTGTGATATGAACTCTGGTCTGGAAGACGCCTGCCGTTACTGGGTACTGCTGGAGCTGAGAGGGCCAGGCACTGTCTTGGACCACTGCCCATCGCCCCAGGCTCCTGGAGAGTCCACGTGCTGTGTCAGGAGACCATGGAGGCTCTGCTGACCGCGCTGATAAACTGAGGCCCAGAGCCTATCTTGACCATTTCTCAAGTTGGTCCAGGCCGCTGTTTTCTATTGGGCCATCTCTGCCTGCCCTTCAACCCCCAGTTCTTCCGAGGTACTCAGGGTGTTTACCCGATGGGCCATGCTGACGGCTGGGAGAACAGGAGACCATGGAGGCTCTGCTGACCACGCTGATAAACTGAGGCCCAGAGCCTATCTTGACCATTTCTCAAGTTGGTCCAGGCCGCTGTTTTCTATTGGGCCATCTCTGCCTGCCCTTCAACCCCCAGTTCTTCCGAGGTACTCAGGGTGTTTCCCCGATGGGCCATGCTGACGGCTGGGAGACGTGTGGAGATGCGGGAACTTGTGAAGGTCTAAGGGCCCAGGCCTCCCCTCATTAGAGCCGCACTCACATCCATCATCGTCAGTGAAAGGCGAACCCCAGGGCAGGAGGATCCCGGAACTGTCACTCCAGGGCTCCTCAAGTAGGGAGGGGTGATGGTTCCCCCCTGATTTGTTAACTGTTTTCTTTACTGCATCAGTTCCTGATGCCCCTGCCATGCCTGGGCTGCCCGCATCTCTCTCCACCTAGCTGGGGGCTTTTGGACAATCCATGGCTTATCTTGATCTGTCTGCTCACTCACATGCAGAGGGGAATCTCATAAGCCACCCCCACCAGAATTTAACACCCCCTCCCCTGACTGCGTGGCCATCCCATCCACCTCTCCTTTGGATGGATCTAGATGTTCTGATCAGAACTGTGTTGCATCAGCCTAAGCAGGGAGTGAGGCTTCCTGGAAGTTGGAGGAGAGAAGGGAATAAATCCCCCCCTACCCAGCTCAATCTATCCAGCCCTGTCATCACCTCGACGGTCCACCCCTCCCTTCTGTGGGGACTTAGAACAGCAGCCATATAGTGGGGACACGCTGGTATGTTGGCCACTGGACTGAGGCTGCCCAGACCTCTTTCCCAGCAGGATTTCAGATCCATCCAGGGCCACCCTTCTTGTAACACTCAGTCCGTACCACAGGCAGAGATGTAAGCAGAGAGATTTGTAATTATCTGTGTACATGTGTGTGCATTTTCCTTGACAAAGCATTTTCCTATCATTCTTCACATAAAGCCCCACTTTATAGATAAGAAAACTGAGGTACAGAAAGACAAGTCATCTTCCATCCAGTTACCATTTAGCTAATTCAGTAATGGACACTGGACTCCAGCTTGGGGGTGACTGATGCAAACTCACTGGTTGCCCTTGGTTACAGTAAGAATCCTGAAGAACCAGAAGCAACTGAGATGCACTTGGGGATGAGATGCTTATTAGGCATCAACAACTTGGAAAAGAAGGGAAGGAAGCAGGGCTGGAAGAAAGGGCAACCCTGCCTGGGGGAGGGTGTGCAGATGACAGCTTTCAGGTGACACCACACCCCACTCAGCGTCTGTTTCCACCCACTGAGGAGCTTTGGGTTGAGACACGTGCAGGGCTCCACATGCGAGGAGCCGAATGTGGCCAACTTACCAGCTGGTCTCTTGGAGGAATGGTGCCATCTCAGGGGCTCAGCAATGGCCTGTGCAACTGGCCGGTTGGTTTGCAGAAGGAGCAGTAGCTAGGCCCACTTGGTAAGTGGAACCTAGGCCATTGTGCCCAATTATGGCCCCCATCTCCATAGGCCAACATGGGGTGGCCAATGGCTGGTGTCAACTGGTGGGTCATTTTGTTTACTTGGTCCTTTAATGCATCTTCTTTAGAGGAAGAGCATGTGATACAAAGACTTGAGCACTTATTGAGCATTTACTAAGTACCAGGTACTGAGCTACAGGCTTTATATCTATTAGCTTATTCAGCAATAAGAACTCTCATCGTACCCATTTTATAGGTGGGGAAACTGAGGCACAGAACAGGTCAAATAACTTTCCAAGTCTACTCAATTTAGACTAGAGAGTGGAAGAGCCAGGGTTCAAATGTGGGCATCTGGCTCCAAAGCTAGGGCTTGACTCGTGGTGTCACATGACTTCTCTGAACATCCAGACAGATCCTGGTCCTGTTCACTCCCCCAGCAGGTGTTTCAGCCCAAAGCTTCTTGGTGGACGGAAACAGATACTGGGTGGGGGGTGGTGACACCCGAGAGCTGTCATCTGCCCACCCTGCCCCACGCAGGCTCAGCCAGACCCACCACCCAGAGGCGAGGTTACTACTCATCATGTGCTTCCAGAGCACATCCTTTGTGGCTGGAGATGAAGGGTAGCTGTTCAAGATATATTCGTTTAGCATCGACTATGTCCCAGACCATGTGCTGGGGATTTATGAATGAAAAAAAGCAGATTCTCCCCAATACTTCACGGTTTACAGTGAGGGTGAGGATCAAGTTTAAGATAACACCTTTGATGGATCTCAAGGGAATAAATCCCCCCCTACCCAGCTCAATCTATCCAGCCCTGTCATCACCTCGACGGTCCACCCCTCCCTTCTGTGGGGACTTAGAACAGCAGCCATATAGTGGGGACACGCTGGTATGTTGGCCACTGGACTGAGGCTGCCCAGACCTCTTTCCCAGCAGGATTTCAGATCCATCCAGGGCCACCCTTCTTGTAACACTCAGTCCGTACCACAGGCAGAGATGTAAGCAGAGAGATTTGTAATTATCTGTGTACATGTGTGTGCATTTTCCTTGACAAAGCATTTTCCTATCATTCTTCACATAAAGCCCCACTTTATAGATAAGAAAACTGAGGTACAGAAAGACAAGTCATCTTCCATCCAGTTACCATTTAGCTAATTCAGTAATGGACACTGGACTCCAGCTTGGGGGTGACTGATGCAAACTCACTGGTTGCCCTTGGTTACAGTAAGAATCCTGAAGAACCAGAAGCAACTGAGATGCACTTGGGGATGAGATGCTTATTAGGCATCAACAACTTGGAAAAGAAGGGAAGGAAGCAGGGCTGGAAGGAAGGGCAACCCTGCCTGGGGGAGGGTGTGCAGATGACAGCTTTCAGGTGACACCACACCCCACTCAGCGTCTGTTTCCACCCACTGAGGAGCTTTGGGTTGAGACACGTGCAGGGCTCCACATGCGAGGAGCCGAATGTGGCCAACTTACCAGCTGGTCTCTTGGAGGAATGGTGCCATCTCAGGGGCTCAGCAATGGCCTGTGCAACTGGCCGGTTGGTTTGCAGAAGGAGCAGTAGCTAGGCCCACTTGGTAAGTGGAACCTAGGCCATTGTGCCCAATTATGGCCCCCATCTCCATAGGCCAACATGGGGTGGCCAATGGCTGGTGTCAACTGGTGGGTCATTTTGTTTACTTGGTCCTTTAATGCATCTTCTTTAGAGGAAGAGCATGTGATACAAAGACTTGAGCACTTATTGAGCATTTACTAAGTACCAGGTACTGAGCTACAGGCTTTATATCTATTAGCTTATTCAGCAATAAGAACTCTCATCGTACCCATTTTATAGGTGGGGAAACTGAGGCACAGAACAGGTCAAATAACTTTCCAAGTCTACTCAATTTAGACTAGAGAGTGGAAGAGCCAGGGTTCAAATGTGGGCATCTGGCTCCAAAGCTAGGGCTTGACTCGTGGTGTCACATGACTTCTCTGAACATCCAGACAGATCCTGGTCCTGTTCACTCCCCCAGCAGGTGTTTCAGCCCAAAGCTTCTTGGTGGACGGAAACAGATACTGGGTGGGGGGTGGTGACACCCGAGAGCTGTCATCTGCCCACCCTGCCCCACGCAGGCTCAGCCAGACCCACCACCCAGAGGCGAGGTTACTACTCATCATGTGCTTCCAGAGCACATCCTTTGTGGCTGGAGATGAAGGGTAGCTGTTCAAGATATATTCGTTTAGCATCGACTATGTCCCAGACCATGTGCTGGGGATTTATGAATGAAAAAAAGCAGATTCTCCCCAATACTTCACGGTTTACAGTGAGGGTGAGGATCAAGTTTAAGATAACACCTTTGATGGATCTCACAGGACAAAGGAGATGGAGCCAAGAGGGCTTGTGGTAGGAGCTCTGAACCAGCCAGGGGAGTCAGGGAGGGCTTCCAGAAGGAGGCAATGCTGGAGTGCAGTCAGAAGCCTGGAAAAGCTCTCGCACTGCTCAGAACTACATCAGGGAAGGGACTAGAGTGACGGCTGAGTGTCTGGGCAAGATTACGGTTAAGATTCCCGGAATCCTGAAACCTCGTGATCGGACTCAATATTTTATAGTTGTAAGATTCCATTAAGTGAAGATTCTATGACCTGGGAATTTACGATTCTGGAAGTCAAGGACTATTTGGTTCTAGGGTGTTGGCATCCTCACACATGAGCCTTTGCTGCTGGAGAAGCAGCAGTCAGAGCCTTCCGTGGGTCAGAAGCTTGCTGTTCCCCTTCCCGAGCCCCAGCCAGGCCCATAACATGGATACATCTGCAGCTCTTTGTGGCTTAGCGAATGTAAATTTATTCTGCAGCTCCAGCATCAGGCACTCACCTTATCTGCATGTTCCAGTCGTAAGGATAAATATTAGGAGACAAGTCTGTGGAGATTTTCTGTGTGTACATGAGTTAAATCCTCCAGCCAGTGGTTAATCCAGGCAGGGATTTCAACAGAAATGCTTTCCTTATATTAATTACAAGGAAGGGCTGGTAACTGGGCCTCTGGCACTATCTGAAGAGGGCTCCTGTCTCCCCAGGAACGGACTGAGAGGGGTCTTTGTGTGCTGAAGCTTCGGGCCGAGGTGGGAGGAGGCAGGAGGGAGGGCAGGCCCAGCGGGTCTGGGCTGTGTGCGTGGATGGGGCTGTTTTCTGCGAGCATCTGGGGGTCTCCATGTGAACCTCTGGGTCTGGGCTCACCCAAGGTTGGTGCTTGAAGAGATGAGAGGGTGCTCTCATCTGTTGGTGCTCAGCAGGATGAGAGGGTCAGGGCCGCCCCACCATGGGTCAGACGCCGCCCTGGGTCCCCGGGCAGACTCCGAAGTCAGACAGACGGGGCAGAGCTCACAGTTCAGTCAAGTGATCTCCCCAAGCCCCTTGGGATTCAGTTTCTTCAAGGGGACCCAGGGTCTCAACCGCCCCACCCCACCTGCTGGTTCTAAGAATTAGCAATGGAGCATCAAAGCCAGGAGACACTCTCATAAAGCCCGCTGGAGGCCAGGCACAGCCTGAAGCACTTTGCATAGTTGAATCTCCACCCCAGCCCAGCTGGAGCAGGACTCACTCTCCCCACTTTACAGATGAGACAACTGAGCCACAGAGAGATTAACTAACTTGCTCAATATCACATCGGTAAAACAAACACAAAACAGCAGAAGCAGAATTTGCAATCAGACAGTTGGCTCCAAAATCAAGGAACTTAAAACACTGCATTCAAATTATTCCTACCCCACTCCTAGCTGGGTGCCCAAGAATTGGCCACGTTTCAGCACGGGCACCCTAGGATCTGGCTCTCACCCTTCTATTCTGAGGCTCAAGATTCTAGCCACGTGACAAGGAAATGCAGTCAAGGTCTCTAGGCCTTTGCTTGTGTGTGCCTGCTCCCTGGACCACCCTTCCCCTGGCTGATCCAACAGTCACCAAGTTAGGTTCCTGTTGTAAGATTCACATTCTGAGAAGAAAGACCAACCCGATGATGTTGGTATAACTGCTTTCTTGTGGCCAAAGGCCCAAGTAGCGGTCTGGGAACGCTGACCCCACTCCAGACTGCCAAGATCACTTTGTATAGTTAATGGAGAAGCCATTCCTGTTTAGAGGCTGTAAAGCTCCTCTCACCCGACTCCCCCAGGAATGTCAGTCCCTCCTTCCTGCAGCCAGGAGTCCAGGAGACACACCTCCTTTTTGTCACAAACCAAACCATTTAGTCAAGTTCATTAAATGTGAACTGATTATAAGAATATTACTTGGGATTTAAAAGAGATACACTTAAGAGAGGAATGGGGGAAGAAAATAGAATTCTATGACTTTGTTATGTTTTTCAGAGCAAGCCTTGGTAAGAAATTGAAGGCTAAAATAAATTTTTGAAATTTGTGGTTATTGTCGCTCCCAACCTACTTTCTCTAATTCTAAAACATAAACTCCATATGGGTGGGAATTTTGTCCACGTTCTTCACTGCTGAATCCCAAGCACTTAGAACATTTTACGGCATGCAGTACTAGGACAATAAAAATTATATAAATGAAAACTAAACAAATAAAATTTTTAAAGAGATACATTGAGGTACTACGTGATTAATCAAAAAAAAAAAAAAAAACAGGCAAGTCAGTTGAGAAAATTAATGAAACCATAGTTGGTTCTTTGGAAAGATCAGTAAAATCAATGAGCCTCTATCAGGCTAAGAAAAGTAGAGAGAGTCACAAATTACTAATAACAAAAATGAAAGCAGGGCCATCACTACAGATCTCACAGAAATTAAAAGGATAACAGAGGAATATTATGAACAACCCTATGCCCACAAATTTGATAACCTAGATGACATGGATCAATTCTTTGAAAGACACAATCTGCCAAAACTCACGAAGAAATAGATGATCTGAATAGACCAATATTTATTAAAGAAATTGAATAAGCAATTAATAACCTCACAAAATAGAAAGTATCAGGCCCAGAAGGGTTGACAGGTCAGTTCTAAAAAATTGTTTAAAGCTATACCAACTCTGTACAATCTCTTTCAGAGATTAGACGCAGAAGGATTTCTAACTCATCCTATGAGGCAAGCATCACCTTAATACCCGAGCTAGAAAAAGACATTACAAAACAACCAAACATAGGCCAGTATCTTTCATAATGCTTGATGTAAAAATCCTCAACAAAATATCAGCAAACCAAATTCAAAAGCATAAAAATAATTTCACTGTGACTTCCCTGGTAGTCCAGTGGTTAAGAATCCAACTTCCAACCAGATTGGATCCCTGGTCTGAGAACTAAGGTCCCACATGCTGTGGGGAAGCTAAGTCCACGTGCTCTGGAGCCCACACATGACAAGAGAGAAGCCCACTCCCACAGTGAAGATCCCATGTGCTGCAACGAAAACCTGACGCAGCCAAATAAAAATCATCATAATAATTCCACCATGATCAAGTGGGATTTATCCCAGGTAGGCAAGACTGGTTCATCACTCAAAAATCAATTAACGGAATCCATCACATCAACAGACTAAAAAAGAAAAGTCACATGGCTGAATCAATAGATGCAGAAAAAAGCCTTTGACAAAACTCCCTTTCATAACAAAAACTCTGAGTAGACTGGAAATAGAGGGGGAAGTTCTCAAGCTGATAAACACATCTACAAAGAAACCCACAGCAAACATCATACTTAGTGGTGAGAAATTTGAAGGATTCCCACTAAGAACCATATTGATACACTATCCTGGCAGGTATCATTTAAATTCTTTTTACTTCTTCACTTTAAAACTTACTAATAATGGTCTAATTCTTGTGGATTAGCAAACCCATACTAATGGATGACCAAATGAAATGAACTGGCGAGAGTGAAGAGCAAGTTTAAATGAAGCCAAGGTTCTGTGGTCCAGTCAAGGTGAGCCTGGAACAGGGGAACCTCTGTAAAGGAAGCACCAGCCTCATGGACCCCTGAGGGTCATCATATTGCAAATGCTCTCAAGGGGTCTCCATCTGTGGGCTGGGGTTCAGGCTGCCTTGCTTGCTCGCCTGGAACATGGCCCCAGCCTCCCACTTTGCCAACTCCAATCCCATCTCCTAACCCTAGATCAGAAGTGCCTCAATCAGAGCATGGCAGGAAAAGATGCCCAGCTGATGCTCAAGTGTTGACTGTTCTCATCAGAAGCTATGGTATAGTGGAGTCCTCACCTTGGAAGGTCCAAAGTCAGGGGAAGAGTCAGTCACAGAGGCAAAGAACTAGCTAGGGATGTTGGGTCAGCACTCCCAAAGCCCTCTGCACTCCATCCCTCCTCATGTCCAAGAGCTGGCAGGGCAGGATGCTCGCTTCTCATCCCCCAGCCCTCCAGGTACAGATGAGGGAACCAAGGTTCTGAGGGTGGTGCAGCCCAGGGGCTGGAAGCATGGGTTCTGGGGCCCAAAGGACCTGGGTCAGCACCACTCACTCCTGTGGGACCAAGCACCTATTTCCTCATCTATAAAATGGGGATATTTGTGGTACTTACCTCCTAGGGTTGTTGTGTTGGATCAAACTGTATAAATGTCTATGAATGACCTGGCACTGAGCCTGGCACATTGTTTGTGGCTCAATAATGTTAAAGAGTGATTATAATAATCATCATTCATATTAGTCTCCTCAAGTGACTTGGCCTCTTGGAACCCGAGGCCAGTGTGTTCTGTAAACCTACAGACCCTGGGATGACTGCATTAGCCATTTTTATTTGTGTCTTCAGCCCTTGTCATGGTTCTCAAGGATCTCAGACCATGACTCCACGATCTCAAGGTCACTTCATTTCCTGTCGATGAATAGTGATTGATTTTGCCCAATATGTACATGGTCCTGAGTGTGTGAGTCTCCAACCATCATAAATAATTTCCTTCTGCATCTCTTAAATTTCTAATCGAGGGTCTCTCACATTCAAGCACTTGGTCTATGTTGCTTAAAGAATTTATAGGATGGATTTTTAAACTATTAATACATCACTGATTTATCAGATTAGGGATAAACATTTCAACACTTAAAAAGGTTTGTTTGTAAAACCTCACAATTCAATGATCATATTTAGTGCTTACTCTACCCCAGTATTGCTTTTATATGGGGCACACAGTGGAGAGGGGAACGGACAAGTTTCCTGCTCCTGATAGTTTATGTCTTCATGGGGAGATAAGAAATGAGGATGGAGAAAAAGATGGAGGTTCGTGTGGAAAGACCAGAGGTGAGGAGGAGCATGATGCTAAGAGGAGCTGGAGGAAGTGAACAGAGACCTGAGTGACTGCAGAGGGGGGACCAATAGAGGTGTCACATGACCTGAAAGGCCCTATCAGTGTCCCGTTCTTCATCCTGAATACTGGGCAGCCACTCCAGGGAGATGCCCAAAGACTAGATGATCCCAATCCTGGAACTGGGGGCGATTCTTGTGGAAAACAAAGAGGGGGCAGTCCAGACCTCCCAGCAGGGACACGGCCACTTAGCTTGCCACTAAATCCAGACCCAAAGCCAAGAGCGATGGCCCCATTGCCCCCCACCCTGGCAATGGAGACACAGCAGTGAGACTCATCTTCCTTACGCCATGAGCATCCACTCCTGGAACTGTAATGTCATGTATGTGTGGGAAACACCCTTAATGAACTAGAGAACAACGACAAGGCAAATTGATGAGGCAGGATTTGGGGGGACGTGGCCTTCCTGCTGGTGTTGGAATGTCCTGCAGGGATTTCACTGTTCTGTCTGGATTAGTCGGGGGGTGGGGGGTGGGCCTCCAACTCCACAGGGCTTCTGCAGGGTAATTTCTGATCCAAATGGGAGAGGGAGAAAGAAGACCCGTGCCAGCACCTCCTAGCACTGTGCACTGACGCTCCAGGAAGCCCAGCCAGTTCTACAAAGCTCATGACTGAATCACACCGATTTTCAAAAGCATTTTCCATACTGGGTTCAAAAGACACTGGTTTGGGAGATGTTAACAGTTGACAACTTTGTGCCAACAGACTACACTGACCTTTTGTTCTCATTTTATGAAGAGCTTATTACAACTTCATCCCGGGCTGCCATGACATCAGGTTCGAGTATGCGCACTGGCTGGGATGAGGACCAGAAAACCCTCATTCGGCGTTCCCTCCAGAGCCCAAAGGGTCCTCGAGTGGACACTCTCCTCCATGGGCTCAATTTCATCCCCTCTACCCAAGTCCATACCTCCTCTTCTGCCCTGCTCTCAGCTGTTCCTGGCTCAGGATTCTGGTCCAGCCAGCCCCAGGTTCGGGATTCAAGTGAAACAAGGCAGAGCTGAGAGACACCAATCGCGGGTCAGAAGAGCAAGTCCTGGTCCCTGTTATGCCACTGACTCAATCATGACCTTAAACAGGTCACGTCCCCACTCTGGGCCTCAGTTTCCCAACTGGACCATGACGGGGTTTAACTGAATGAGCTACCTTGTCCCTCTCCACTCCAGGAGCCCAAGAATCTCTGGTTCTGTGCTGGAGGACTTGCCCAGGTATTTTGTCACAGATGACACAGGGTCGATTGACGATGGTGTCTACCTGGGAGGTGAGAAAGGAGAAAACATCAACTTAATCATGAACCGTAATCAGAACCCGTAAGATTTGCCTTCATGCTGGTCACCACTGACAGAGCAGAGGGACACTTTTGTTCCCAGAGTGATTAAATTCTAATCACTAAACTAAGATGATGTGTCAGGACATAACAATTTGATCCCTCTTCTAATTCACAGGGTGTAGGATTAACTGAGTCAGTAAAAGGAATGAAAGCCCTTCTTGATGTAAGAGTCTGGGGGCAGGGAGGGAATGGATCAAGAAGGAGGGGGCCTGGACTTTAATGACAGAAAAAAAAAAGCTGGTAGGAACCAGGAGGAGAGGTGGGTAAATAGCAATAGTAATAATAACAGCTCATGCGTGTTATGCACCAACCTCCTTCTCAGCACTCTATAGACACTTAGCCCAGGGCCCGGCACACAGTGGGTGTCTGTGCTGGTTGGACTGATTCGTCCAGCAGCCATCAGTGAGGTCTATTTTTGATGCTGCTGAAAGGGCACCTCCTCTCATATCTGCCATGTGCAGCCTAGCTCTCAGCTCTCAGCAAACTTCTAAGAAATGATGAGATTAGAGGAGAAAGTGGGCAAGACTCCCCACGTCCCCAGTCACAGCAGCATTCGCAAAGGCCTACCCGCCGCGAACACGAGGCTGCCCCATCACACCACCAAGGTCAGACAGTGCCTTCACGTCCTGAACGTGGCACAACCAGGCGTCTCTGAAAAGCCTGGAATAGATCCCGCCCGTGCATCCCTGTCCTTCCCAGGTACCTCTTGGGCCTGACCTCTCTGTTTCCACCAAGATCCAGTTATTCTAAAGGGGACTTTAAATAACCCCTTAGCTGCCAAGAACTGTATTCTGTGTCCCAGAGAGATGTGTGCAGCTGTGAAAGATGAGTGAGAGAGAGGTTCAAGGCCCGGCGGCTTTTGGACAAAGAGCATGAAGTGTGCCCACCTCTTCCTCCCCTCCTTTGGGATGTCAGTTTCCAGTGACTCAGCGGATGTCACCAGAGTCCCAGGCCATGCACAGGGTTCCGGTCACAGAGAGAAAGCTCGGGTGTATTCCGTGGTTGAGGAGGTCATGGTCAGCTGGGGCAACCTGACCTGCCAGCAACACATCCCCGAAAAGCCCCAGACTAGAGGGCACAGCCATGGGAGCTGATCCAAGAGCTCCTCCTGTATGCCACCTGCCCATTTAGTGCCTACTGTGTGCTGGTGCTGTGACCTGCTGATTCAGTGGCCCCACATCAACTGTCCCTGCTATTTAGAGATAAGGATACGGGCTCAGAGAGGTTGGGGAACTCACTCACAGTCACACAGCCAGGGAGGCAGTTTGAGTCAGCGTGTGCTCTCTGGCCACCCATGCCCCATCGTGGGTGGCCCAAGGAGGCTAGACCTGCCGGGGTGGACCAAAGGCAGGTGGGCTCGCCTGACCCAGGAGGTCAGACTCCGGAGAAGGCGCTAGATTGCAGGAGCGCTGTCACCTTCTGATGGTGGAGCTTCCTCGAGGTGATCGACGATAGCCCAGGAGAGTTTGGTCATCTCACCCCAGTGACCAAGCAAGAGACAAGACCAGATTTATCGATACTTTGTATATCATCCTCCTTCCCCCTCACCCCACCCTTCTCCCTTCTTTATCTCAGCGGTTCAACTGGGGCTGAGCCCACATCATACTCCAAGGGTGAACATGTGATGCAGGCTGTACCAATCGGTAATTCCCTCCCCCTAGCCACACTGCCTGGCTCAGATTTGGCACATGACTCTAGCTGATTCAATCAGAATTAGACCCTGTATTTTTAATTTTTCTGAAAATTAGCGTATGTAAACTGGCTAGTATGAAGCACAGTGGTTAGTGGTCATCTTGAGAAAGGCCTGCCTGAGAGTAAAGCCAATGCCGACAAATGCAGCTCTGAAAGATGGAAAGGAAGGAAAAAGACAGAGCTAGACAGAGAGACAAAGAGCCCGTGTGCTGACATGCGCGTGTGGGCACGTGGTCACACCGACTCCAAGCCCAGGGGAGGCAGAGGGGGCCTTCTCTGTGCATTGCTCCGGCTGTTACTCCCCGAACCCCCATATCAAGGCAGGCCTGAAGGCAGAAGCCCCCATACTTCCCTGAGTAAAGAGTTTTTCTTTTCTATCTAAACCATTTCCAGTTGGGTTTGATAGTAACTCAGTGAGTCCCGAGGGAGCCTTGCAGCTGCTCAGCCCCACACACCTGCAGAAACAGTGCAGGGAACAAAAGTGAGTGAACTTGACCGTTTCCCCTTTCTCGGTCCTCTCAGCTCTCCCCAAGAGTTACCCCCATCCTCTCCCAGGCAGAGGCCCAGCTGGACCATCAGTCATGGGTGCGTAAAGGAGGCTTGATGACCACTCAGAGGGGAGACCCGGCAGAGAGGCAGCGGTCACTGCATTGTCAGTGCTGACTGCCGGGCGGCCCCACCGCCACCCCAGGGTCCCACGGGAGCCAGACTCTGGAGGGCAGGTGGGCTCACGTCTTTCATCTCCTTCTGTATCTTCCCTCCGCACGGGAAGCTCCAGGAGGCCCCCCTGAGCCTGGAACAGTGAGGAACTCACAGCCGAAGCTCACCAATGCAGCAGAGAAGGAAGATGGGGGTACCAAGGGACTCCACTTCATAGACCCAGGTAGAATTGGAAATCAGTAGGTTCTGAGAGTGAGGAAATCAGAAAAGCTTCAACATGAAAAAATGGTCCAGTGGTGACCTATGACATCTGGCTTTCTCAAGAACAAATTACCCTGCCCCCTGGTAGATCTGAGAGTTCCTGGGGCAAAACATTTCTCACATCTCTTACTTGTCATGCTGAGCTGGACAAGCCCCAGATTTCAGGAGCCAGTGAGCAATCCTAGCACCAGGGCCCAGGAAAGGGTAGGAGGTCTGAGCTCTGGTCTCTCCTTACCAGCCGTGTGAATGCCGACGAGTTCCCATTGGTGGATGATCCTCCTGTGTCCCAAGCTTGGGAGGGTCAGGGTGACGGACTTGGGGCCCAGGACACCAGCCCCGTGGGCTGCAGGAGCTCCGGGACTGTGGGGTGAAGGTCAACAGCAGAGAGATGGTGGAAGCTCCACGGATTCTGGGGCACCGACTCACCCCCTCTCCCTCACTCCTTGCCCCAACCCCTTGGGTAGGTACTGCCCCCACATAGACATGAGGAAACCAAGGCTCAGAGAGGTCACGTGCTTTGCCCAAGGGCACGTAGCTAGCCCCGGAGGGTCTAGGTCAGATCCTGGCCCCATGCTCTTCCCATGATCCTGGGTTGCATTTCTGCCCCCAAAGGTACCTTCTGCAGTCCTTAAGATAGCAATCCTGGGGGCTGAGGGGCCTCTTAGGCCATGCCACAGGACCTTGGCATTCAGCCAAGCTGGCCACCAAGCTCATCTTCCTCCCCAGGCGTGACCCCTCCCTGCCTCACGAGGGTGGGTTGATCACTGATGGGACCTTCCTAGCTGTGTGACTTGGTCCCTTCGCTCCACCTCCCTGGAGTCACAGTCCCTCTCCTGTAAAAGGAATAATAACAGTTTCCAGGCCCCTGAGGTTATAATGAGGAAAGAGTGAAATAATTTTCATAAAGCTGGGGTACATGGCCAGCAACCTTTCCTCTCGGGAGCAAGCTCCTCCTACCAAGCCTCTACCCTCTCCCTTGAAACTGAAAGTGTTAACCTCTCAGCTCTGTCTGACGTTGGCGACCCCATGGGCTATAGCCCACCAGGCTCCTCTGTCTATGGAATTTTCTAGGCAAGAATGGTGGAGTGGGTTGCCATTCCCTTTCTCCAGGGGATCTTCCTGACCCAGGGATTGAACCTCAGTCTCCTGCATTCCAGGCGGATTCTTTATCCTCTGAGCCACCAGGGAAGCCCTCCCTTACCCACCTCCCCTTACCTACTTCTCAATCCCCCACCCGAAGTCCTCCAACAGCCTCCCCAAATCTGGCATTTGTTTTTTATTATACTTTTTTTTTTTTTCCGTCACAGCACTTTTCATACTACATAATGTTTTGTTTTGGTTCATTTACTCATTTTGTTCAGCTATGTCCCAAACTGCCCAAGACCTTGAGGGAAGAGACCTGGCTATCCTGTTCACAGAGCCTGGCACCCAGGAGCCTGATAAGTACATGCTGGATGAAGGGTTGAATGAGAGGTGGGACTGGGTTGTATCAGTCAGTATAGGTGAGGTGCCATAACAAGTAGTCCCACTAACATCACCCAGGAAGAGCTGGTTTCTCTCCACATGAAGACTGCTGATCTGAGGATCTCCTGCAGGGAGACACCTTCTCTGATCAGTGATGCAGAGATTCAGGCTCCTTCAATCTGTGATGATGTCATCTCCACACATGGCCTCTGGAATCACCAGAGAAGGGGAGTGAGTGAGGAGAACATCACCAGGTAATTAACCAGCTCAGCCCAGAGGGGTCCACATCATTTCTACCCACACAGCACTGGCTAGAATGAATGTGCCTCCTGCCCCACTTGGATGTGTGGGGGCTGGGAAATGTCACCCCAGGCTGGGCAGCCGCCCCCAGCACCAGCCTTGCACTGTGAAAGGAGAGGGTGAGCAGCCATCTTGAGAGGGCCAAGAGCCATCTCTGCCCCACCCCCTGCAGTGGCAGCTGATGACTCCTGTCATTTTTCTCCTCTTCCTGAGACCTCTGGGCCCTGGGCCCTCTCTCTGTGCCTCTGGCTGGCACTGATGCCTGGGTCAGGAGGGTGTGGAGTCCAGATCAATGTCCCAGGAAAGGGCCAGGAGCACTGCTCCCCACACTTGGTTGGGAGGGGGGAAAGTTCTGGCTGTTTTGAGCTGATTGTGTTTGGAACCTTCTGTGTCTGCTGAGCTGCTAATTCCGGGGCCATCTGCCTGTGTTCCCAGCACCAAAGCCCCGGGATAAACAAGTTATCTTCTGTAGTTCTTAAAGAAAGTTTTGGCAGAGGGTGGGGAGAGCGAGGGGGAGAGGAAGGAGGCCTCCAAACGTCTTGTCTCTGAAGAGAAGGCACTGCCTCACTGAGGAACAAAGAGGATGTTGGGGGGACTGGAGTGTAATTTGACTGGAGCTCAGGGCCTCATAAGAATCACCAGAGATTGCTGTAGTTTGCCCCCATTTTACAGAGAAGGGACCCAAGGCACAAAGAAATTGATAAGTCTGCTGAAGGTCTCAATGTCTAGGTCACGGAGCAGAGCTGGGGGCAGCTCCTTATCCGACTCTTGTCGCTGCTTCTGCACGCATCTGCCCCTCTGGCTGGAAGCACCCAGCCCCTCGGCCCTTCCAAGAAGCACCTCCCCACCTCATCGCCAAATTCTGGGGATCAGAAAAGCTCAGGCTTGGCAAGGAGGCTCAGGGGAGTCTCTGCCCCGGCAGGCAGGGTCACACAGCAATGTGAAGCTGGGCGATGGAGGGGTGCGGAAGGACAGACTTGGAGACGCCGCACTTGGAATGAGTCCCGGATCCATCAAGCACCTGCTCTGTGATCCCCTGTGACCTTCACCTCCCTGAGAAACAGCAATAAACCGCCACCCGGGAGTGACTGGCACGTGGCACGTGGCAACAGATGTTTGTTCCCCTTCCATTCAGAGGCACAACTGGGAGTCTTAATCATCACCTCCGAGAACACCCAGTCTCTGCTCTCGCCCCCACCACTTTCTCAGGAAATCTCCTTACTTCCCAAGGCTCCGTGTGAATGCCGCTGTGATTTGGGTCAATAATAGTAACCAGGAAAGGATTTGGAATCTGCGTCCCAGATCTCAGCTGCCTTGTCTCTGGGGTAAAACTGACTTGGGATAGGATGCCAGCTGTTACCTGCACGCCAAGTGAAGCGACGCTGGTCTCTTGGCTATGTGAAAGTGTGTCTACTCATGAAATGGGGATTATACTGGAAACTCCCCCATATTATATTTAAAGAAACAAAACCTCAAAGATATAAAATTAGTAAGCCAGAGAGAAAATATTAACCATTTTGTTGTTATTCAGTCCCTCATTCAAGTCCGACTCTTTGGGACCCCATGGACTACAGCAGGCCAGGCTTCCCTGTCCTTCACAATCTCCCGGAGCTTGCTCAAACTCGTGTCCATTGAGTCAGTGATGCCATCCAACCATCTCTTCCTCTGTCGTCCCCTTCTCCTCCTGCCTTCAATCTTTCCCAGCATCAGGGTCTTTTCCAGTGAGTCAGTTCTTCAAATCAGGTGGCCAAAGCATTGGAGCTTCAGCTTCAGCATCAGTACTTCCAATGAATATTCCAGACTTATCTCCTTTAGGATTGACTGGTATGAACCATAGCTAAGGTTTATTTTTATCAGGCTTATTGGGGGATAATTGGCTTATGATAAACTGTGCATATTTAAGTGTACAGTTTAAGTTTTGATATATGTGTGCCTCTGTGAAACCATTACCTCAGTCAAAATGATGAAGACATTCATCACCCCAGACTTTCATTTGTGTTCTTTGTAATACTGACCTACAACCCATACTCACCTTCTGTCCTCAGACAGCCACCTATCTGCCTTTTATCACTACAGATTGGTTTGCATGTCTCAGAATTTTTTATAAATGGAACCATACCATATGTAATCGTTTTGTCTGGCTTCTTTCACGCAGCATAATTATTTTCAGATTTATTCATGCTGTTGCAATAGTATACCAATTCTTGTGTATCAATAGTTCATTCTTTTTTATTTTTTGAGTGGTTTTCCTTGGCAAGGATAGACCTTTTTTACCCATTTAATGACCCTGTTGATGAGTTTTTAGGCTGTCTCATATTTGGAACTATTACAGACAAAACTGCTCTGAAACATTTGTGTACCATTTCCCTCTAATTTCTGGCTTAGCAGCATCTCACAAATGCGTCTGTGTTGTGTTTTAATTTTCATTCATTTCAAGATACTTCATAATTTTCCCTTGTATTTCTTCTTTGAACTATGGATTATTTTAAAGTGTGTATACTTAGTTTCCAATTTGGGGGGTATTTTCCAGAGACTTTTCTATCATTGATTTCTAATTTAATTCCATTGTGGTTGGAGAACATATGTTGCATGACTTGAACACTTTTAAAATTTTTGAGATTTGTTGCACATAGCCCCAAATCGTGTGTCTCTCAGTAACTGCTCTGTGTGCCCTTGAAAAGAATATGCACTCTGCTGGGGCTGTGTAGAATTTTCTATAAATGCCAAGTAGGTTAACTCTGTTGATGGCATTGTTCAAGTCTTCTATATCCTTACTAATTTTCTATTTGTTCTCTCAGGTATTGAGAGTGGAGTATTTTGCAATCTTAGTTTGAAGCTTGTTTATTTCTCCTTGAGGTCATAAATTTTCCTTCATGTGTTTTGAACATCTGTTATTGTGTTCGTGAACATTGGTAACTGATACATCCTCCCAATGAACTGACACTTTGTCTTTATGAAATGACCCTCTTATCCCAGGCGACATTGTTTGCATGTCACCACTCCAGCTTTGTTACTGATATCACCACTCGTGCTTTCTTTTGATTAGTGTTACATGATATATAATTTTCCATCCCTTCCATTTCACCGATTTCTGTCTTTTGATATTTAAAACGTGTTTCTTGTAGGCTGCTTATGGCTGTGTCTTGCCTTTGCATCCAATATGATGATCTGTGTCTTTTAGTTGAATATATTTAATGTGATGACTGATATGGTTGGGTTTTAGATGTACCATCTTGCTATTTATTTGCCATTTCTTCCATCTGTTCTTTGTTCTCTTTTCCCTCTTGCTCTGCCTTCTTTTGGACTAATTGGGTAGTTTTTATGATTCCATTTAATCTCCTTTGTTGGCTTCTTAGTTATACCTCCTTGTTTTGTTATTTTGGTCCTTGCTTTAGGACTTACAGTATACGTTTTTAACTTATCGCTGCCTACTCTCAAGTGTTATTATACCACTTTACGTTTAGTGTAAGAACCTTGCAACAGCCTTCCCGAGTCTATGTGTTAAAGTGGTCGTACATTTACTTCTACATAACAAATGGTAAACAGCCAATTATCTTTTAAATATATTTAAATAGTGAGAGAATAAAACGTATTTATATTTACTCACATCGTTTTCATTTTCAGAGCTCTTTATCCTTAAATATTTCTACATGTTGTCATTTTCTTTCTGACTGCCTTTAATATGTCGTGCAGCTCATATCATCTAAAAGTGAAGCCTTTCAACATCTATGTACCTGAAAGCATCTTTAATTTACCTTTACTTTAGAAAAATATTTTCGCTGTCTATAGAATTTTAGGATGATGACTGCTTTGCACTTTTTTTTCCTTTTCAGAATTTTAAAGATTTTGCTCCAGTGTCATCTGGTTTACATTGTTTCTGATGAGAAATCTGTCGTCCTCGTTTTTTTCTTCCTCTGTAAGTAATGTGTCTTTTTCCTCTTAATGCTTTTAAGATTTTCTCCTTATCACTGGTTTTGAAGACTTTCATTGTGATATGCCTTGGTTTAATTTTTTTCCATGTTTCTTGTGCTTGAAGTTTTCTGAGATTCTCGGATCTATGGATTTAAAGTAGTGACCAAATACGGGGGGGAAATCTCACCATTATTTCTTCAAATGTATTTCTGAACACATCCTTTTAATTTTAGGGACTCCAATTACACATGTAACAGGCATTCTGAAGTTGTCCCACAGATCACTGATAATCTGTTTATATTTTTTTACATTATTCTTTTTTCTCTGTGTGTTTCCTTTTGAATAATTTGTATTTCTATGTCATCAAGTTAGCCAGTCCTTTTTTCTGCAATGTTGAATTTGCCATTACAACTGTCTAGCATCGTTTTCATCTCACACATGGTTATTTTCACCTCTAGACATTCAATTTTGGTTTTTTGCATGTCTTCCTTGGCTCTACCTATCACTTCCAGTCTTTAGTCTGTCCCCTCTATTTCAGAGTGTATGAAATAATGTTAAAATCATTGGTTTTACCATTCCTGTCTGCTGATCATATCATTTGCTTCAGTTCTAAGCTTTGATTTCTTTATACTCACCACAGGTCATATTTTCTTTGATTGCTTGGAAATTCTTAACTGAATACTAGTCATTATCAATTTTGCCTTTCAGGGTTCTTAACATTTTTGTATTCTTATAAATCCTCTTAAACTTTGTCCTGGGACACAGATAAGTAACATGGACACACATGTCTCAAATCTGGCTTTTAAGACTTATTCAAGGCTTTGGTTTTTCCTGTGGTCATGTATGGATGTGAGAGTTGGACTGTGAAGAAGGCTGAGCGCCGAAGAATTGATGCTTTTGAACTGTGGTTGTTGGAGAAGACTCTTGAGAGTCCCTTGGACTGCAAGGAGATCCAACCAGTCCATTCTGAAGGAGATCAGCCCTGGGATTTCTTTGGAAGGAATGAGGCTGAAGCTGAAACTCCAGTACTTTGGCCACCTCATGGGAAGAGTTGACTCATTGGAAAAGACTCTGATGCTGGGAGGGATTGGGGGCAGGAGGAGAAGGGGACGACCGAGGATGAGATGGCTGGATGGCGTCACGGACTCGATGGACGTGAGTCTGAGTGAACTCCAGGAGTTGGTGATGGACAGGGAGGCATCCTGAGTCCTTATGAGCTCTGTGACCCTGAGCTTCAGTTTCTTCATTAATAAACAGGGAGTTGCTGGTAAGAACCTGTAGTAGAGCATAGGGAACTTTACTCAATACTCTGTGATGACTTATATGGGAAAAGAATTTTTAAAAACTAAGATTGGATATATGTATATTTACATGCATAACTGATTCACTTTGCTGGACACCTGAAACTAACGCAACATTGTAAAGCAAGTAAACTCAAAAAAAAAAAAAAAAAGTAAATGATGAAAATTAAACAAACAGGGAGTTTAATAGCCATCTTACAGGGCTATGCATGCATGGTAAGTCACTTCAGTTGTGTCCAACTCTGTGTGTGTGACCCTATGGACTGCAGCCTGCCAGGCTCCTCTGTCCATGGGATTCTCCAGGCAAGAATACTGGAGTGGGTTACCATGCCCTCCTCCAAGGGATCTTCCCAACCCAGAAATCAAACCCACATCTCTTACATCTACCTGCATTAGTAAGCAGGTTCATTACCCCTAGCACCTCCTGGAAAGCTTGCAGGGCTATGAGGAAGGCTCAACTGGATCATGGATGGGATGGCACAGTGCCTGGAACAGTTTGCTCTGGTCAGAACAACTGCAGTCATCACCTACTGCTGCTGCTGCTAAGTCACTTCAGTCGTGTCTGACTCTGTGTGACCCCATAGACGGCAGCCCACCAGGCTCCCCCGTCCCTGGGATTCTCCAGGCAAGAACACTGGAGTGGGTTGCCATTTCCTTCTCCAATGCATGAAAGTGAAAAGTGAAAGGGAAGTCGCTCAGTCGTGTCAGACTCTTAGCGACCCCATGGACTGCAGCCTACCAGGCTCCTCCATCCATGGAATTTGCCAGGCAAGAGTACTGGAGTGGGGTGCCATTGCCTTCTCCACATCACCTACTAGACCTTGGATAAGTTATCTCAATTTTATAAAGTGGGATAATAATAGGACTTTCCTCACAGTCAGATTATAAGAATGAAGTGCAACAATCGTAACTGCCTGATTGCTACATCACTCACCTCCACCTCTTTTGTTTCACTGACCTTCAAACCCCCTATCTTAGTGCCATCATCCTTGGGACCTCTATGTTCAAGGCTGGGGGGAGCAGAGACAATGGGTGTCCATGCCCCTGTCTCAGAGCAGACTAGGTAACCACAGTACTGGCATTGGCTTGACACTTTACTAACTTCTCATAAAGCCAGTCTGTCATAGGAACAAGAATGTCATCTCTAATTTCTCTGCTGCTTCATTTAAATGCAGCCATTGCCCACAGGCCTCCAGGTATTTAGAGAAACTACATAACAGTATGGCTCCTGTCTCATGTGCACATGGAATTATGCTTTCTCTGAAGCCCAGTGAGGGCTACACGCATTGATTTGAAAACCCAGGTGGGTCTTAGCTATGAGACAAGGTGGAGACACTGGCCCCGTAGAATATCTGGATGGGCATGAATGGGCTGGGCGTCAGGAGTAGGCATTCCATGAGAACCACAGAAAGGCCTGGCAATCCTGCACATCAAGTATTTCAGGGTCACACCCAGCACCTCATGTTGTCCTGCAGGTCTGAGTCAGTTGACACAGGGCAGAGCCCCAGAGTCTGCAGATATAGCAACTGGTAACCCACAACGTGAGGTCAACAAACTAGCGACCAGTGTTCCCTGAGCACTTGCTATATTCCAGTCACTGTTTATCCCTGTTTAGAAGATGAGAAAGTTGAGACAGAGAGAGGTGAAAACCTGCCCGAGGTCCCACAGCTGGGAAGTGGCAGAATGGGATCTGAACCCGGACCGCCAGGTCCCAGAACCTGTGGTAGAATCACTGTAATGAAGTCCAGACCATTCCCCCCCGCCCCAGCCTATCACAGAGGCAACTCCTCTCCCCAGTTTGTCTCCTTCTCATGTGTATCAGTTAGCATTTGCTGCGTAACAAACCATCTTAATATTTAACACTTGAAACACAAGCATGTACATTTCTAATTGTTCTGCCTGTCAGCAAGGCAGCTATTCCAGGCCAAGCTGGCCTGAATGGGACTGGATAGCTTCAGATGGCCTCAGCCAGCTGTATGGGCCTCCAATGGAACAGCTGAGAAGGCTGGGTCATCTGCCCACATTGTCTCTCATCCCCAGAAAGCCAACCTGAGCTTGCCCAGGGCTGGCAGTCACAGGTCTCCCAGCAGCAGGAAAGGGCTGGCCCCATGCACAGCATTTTTCAGATCCCTGCTGGTGTTATATTATTTATGTCATTTTGAGCAGGTCACTGGGCCAGGCCCAGATTCAAGGTGGAGAAACAGATTCAACCTTCTGGCCAGAGGAACAGCAACACTGCATAGCACAGGGCAGACACTGGGGGGAGGGGGCGGGAACGGGGGGCTTGAGGAGTGTGAGCACGCTGTGATCTGTCATGCCTTGTCCCCAGCTTGACCTGTTGCCACCTCCCTCCCCACCTTTCTGCTGCTCCAGATTTCCACACATGCTGTTCCCTCAGCTTGGGGTGCTCTTTCTTCAATTTCCCCTGATAAGGTCTTTCAACATTCAGCTCAGGGACACAAGACTTCCCTGACCATCCATCCACTCAGGGGGTAAACACATCCCCTCTGGTAGGCTGGGAACCCTGAGGTCAGGAGCAGCATCTGCCAACCCCAGGCCCCAGCATAAGGTCAAGAATGAACAAATGGGCCTCCAATGGAACAGCTGAGAAGGCTGGGTCATCTGCCCACATTGTCTCTCATCCCCAGAAAGCCAACCTGAGCTTGCCCAGGGCTGGCAGTCACAGGTCTCCCAGCAGCAGGAAAGGGCTGGCCCCATGCACAGCATTTTTCAGATCCCTGCTGGTGTTATATTATTTATGTCATTTTGAGCAGGTCACTGGGCCAGGCCCAGATTCAAGGCGGAGAAACAGATTCAACCTTCTGGCCAGAGGAACAGCAACACTGCATAGCACAGGGCAGACACTGGGGGGAGGGGGCGGGAACGGGGGGCTTGAGGAGTGTGAGCACGCTGTGATCTGTCATGCCTTGTCCCCAGCTTGACCTGTTGCCACCTCCCTCCCCACCTTTCTGCTGCTCCAGATTTCCACACATGCTGTTCCCTCAGCTTGGGGTGCTCTTTCTTCAATTTCCCCTGATAAGGTCTTTCAACATTCAGCTCAGGGACACAAGACTTCCCTGACCATCCATCCACTCAGGGGGTAAACACATCCCCTCTGGTAGGCTGGGAACCCTGAGGTCAGGAGCAGCATCTGCCAACCCCAGGCCCCAGCATAAGGTCAAGAATGAACAATTAGGTTAATAACTGCCTTGGAGGCTGAGAAGGAGGAATGAAGGGAGAAACAGAGGGAGAGAAAAAGTGAGCGAAGGTGGAGGGGGCAAATAAATGAGCCTTGGGTGAAAGGGACAAGATGATCTAGGGTCAGATGCCAGGTCAGACCAGGCAGAACCAGGCCCAGGCCAGGTAGCAGCTGCCCAAAGACCCATCAACCCTGACATGCAAGAGCCCGAGTTCAGGGTATATATCCTGGCTGGGGCTGCTGCTGCTGCTGCTGCTGAGTCACCTCAGTCGTGTCCGACTCTGTGTGACCCCATAGACGGCAGCCCACCAGGCTCCCTCGTCCCTGGGATTCTCCAAGCAAGAACACTGGAGTGGGGTGCCATCGCCTTCTCCCTGGCAGGGGCTCGAGGGTGTAAAACATTTACAAGCTAATAACAAAGCTAATTTCCACCGGCAAGAGTGCTGCCAATGAGAAGGGCAAGTGCCTGAGCTGGGTAGCTGCTCAAGGGCTTGATCTGGTCCCAGGTGAGGTCGGGGGAGCCTTCTTACAGGAGGTGACATTTGATGGGAGAATGAGGGGTGCAGTGAGGTAAGTAGTGGGCAAAGCTGTGGCAGGCAGAGGGGCAGCATGGACTCCTCTCCTGAGGTGGGCGGGGCAGGGCCTGTCTGAGGAGCCGCAGTAAGACCCCCAGGTAGGCACTCGGAAAGGGAAACAAGAGGGCTTTGGAGAGGCTGGGAGAGAAGCCAGAGTCTGGGGTGGAGGCTTAGGTCCTTCTTGAGAATCCTGCACAGCTTGAGGGTATCTATGGGGTGGGAGGAGGTGCTGAGTCTCAGCCTTGGAAGGTCTGGGGTCTCAGGAGAGGGAGCAAAGCAGCAGCTCAGATGCTGAAATCCTGAACAATAGGATAGGAGCAAATCCTCATGTGCCAAGTACTACTAAAGGCCAGGTTGGTGTACCTGTACTGACTTAAACTGACAACAAATCAATGAGCTTTGATAGCCTATTGTTCCCATTTAACAGGTGAGAAAACTGAGGCGCAGAGAAGCTGAGTAGCTTGACCAAGGTCACAAAGCTAAGCAAGTGATGATGCTGGACTTCAAACACTGATCATGTCACTGCAAAGCTTGTGCTCTTACCCACTATCATCACCTGCCTTGTTATTAGACAGTCATTCAACAAGCATTCATTAATCACCTAGTGCATGCAGACACTGCCCTCGGTGCTAAAGATATGACAGGGGACATATCCTTGTGTCAAATAAAGAAGGGCAATGCAATAGAAGGAATGGCTGGGTAGGGGATGGGGACAAAGTTGGGTAGGTGATTGGATAGTCCCTGGAGGTGACATTTGTCCTAAGACCTCAGTGCTATGAGGGGATGAGGAAGAAGAGAGTCTCCCAGGGAGAGGAAACAGCAAGTGCAAAGGCAGGAGCGAGTTGCATGTATTTGAAAAACTGAAAAAAAAAAAAAATGTCAGTGTGGTGGAAACACGGTGAGGGGCAGAGGGCAGAAGATAAGGTCTGAGGGGCAGGCAGGGAAGATCTGGTTGGGCCTCGAGGGCCATATGTGCTGCTGACCTCAGTGTGCCCTCCAGATTCCCCCTCACCATCTCCCCTGCTGTGCCTGGGAAACTGGTCTGCGGGGATGGCACCGACAGGGCCCTGTGCCCTCCTGGCCTTTGGCTTCTGCTGGGTCCTGGAGGCAGCAGAGGAGTCCAGGGTCAGGAGGAAGAAGGCCCGGCATTCACTCGTGGCTTGTGCTGCCGGCCACGTCTGTCAGTGGCTGCATCTCTCTCCTGCCGTCCCAGCTCCAACAGGCAGCCCCTCTCCCAGGCTCTCTCTGCAGTCTGATAACTGCCCTGCCTTTGGTCTCATCAGGACTGAGATGGACACAGCTCCCAACTCTTGCTCAAGCCCAGGGGCCCCAGCATCCCTGCTTCATTTTCTGTATGCTGTCTACACCTTGGAGAATCATTCCTCTTTCAGCCTCTCTTCAGCTACCCTCCCCCACCGGTCATTTGCTCCCTGTAAAGACTATACTTGATTCTCCATAATGAGTTCAGATTTTATGTGAAGTCAAATGGAGAAGCCACTGGTCAGGGCAGGGACTTACTCTGACTCACATTTTAGAAACATTCCCCCATGGCTGCTTTGGAAATGGATGAGAAGGGGAGGCAGGGGTGGATGGGGGACACGTTAGGGTCCAGGCAGGTCTAATGAAGTTGGCCCTAGGTGGACACATCAGAGACACAATCCAGACCAGACTGGACAGCTGCAACATCTAGAGAACCCACGGCTCCCACACTCCTTGTCTAGAGTCCTGAACTCCCCAGTGAAGGGGAACTGGCGGGTGCAGAACCAAGGACTCCCTGCTGAGTCTGGGGCAGGCTCAGAGGAGCTCAGTGTGGGAGGGGTCCCTGGGGACAGCACTCTAGGATTTAAGAAGGAAGGACAGGTGTAGGGGTACCAATGGGAGCCAGAAGCTGCTCTGGGCCCTGGGGAAAAGCTGCCTGGAGTTGGGACATCAGGAAGCCCATACACTTTTGCAGCTCTGGGCAAGGGAGCATTAAGGCACTAAACCGGGAGCCATAAGCCTCATCTTTTCTCTCCATCTAATTGTTTCAATCTGGGGAAGGGGAGACAGCATGGGGCAGGGAAGTGATGCAACTGATCTTCCATCATCTCTTAACAAGCAGGACCGAGATGCATCTCAGACTCCAACAAAGGTCCCTGCCCCTGCCCTGCATCTTTCCCTCTAGGTTCCACCCCTGGAGGACAGGAAATGGAAGGTTAGGGGATCCCTGGTTGGTGTAAAAGCCAGGAAATGTGAGATTCTTTTCCCAATTGGACAGTTTTGTGTTTTGGAGGGATTAGCTGTGGGGCACTGGGCAAGTCCTTTAATCTCCGTAAGCCTTACATACCTCATCTGGGAAATGGGCTAACACCTGCATCACAGGGCTGGTGTGAGCCCCAAGAGAAGTGACCCAGGTGCTGTGCTTGGCCCTCAGCAGAGGCTCCACGTGGGTGAGCCCCATCCCCACCGCAGAGACCTTGGCACCGAGGATGCTCCTAGAAGGCATCCCCTGAGTCTCTCTGCCTTTAACATCCCCACATCTCTCTCACCCCCCATTTGGAAGGTCAAGGCACTGGGTGGATGGTCACCAAGGTCCTTTTTGGCTTGGATAGTGTGGGGCCCCTTATTTCTTTCCTGAGCAAGAACCTCACAGCCCAAGCATTAACCCCTGCACCTCCCAGCCACTGGAGCCTGTCGAGAGGCATTCAGGAGACCCTGAAACCTCCCTGCTGAGCCCCTACACCTGCAGGCTGGGGAAGAGACCTCCCACTAAGTAAGGACACCCCCTGTGTGTCTGGGTCCTGGGCTCATAGGGAGGCCCCCTTCCCACTGAGGTTGTGTGTCTGTTGGCAGAAAGTGAAGTCGTTCAGTCGTGTCCGACTCTCAGCGACCCCATGGACTGCAGCCCACCAGGCTCCTCTGTCCATTGGATTTTCCAGGCAAGAGTACTGGGGTGGGGTGCCATTGCCTTCCCATTGCATAAGGGAGCAGAAACCATGGAGATGGACCCTGGCACCCCTGGGAGCCAGGCGCTCACCTGGAGACCCAGGAATAGACATTCTAGGTTCCCGGGTGAGCACCGGGCGGGCTGCAGCAGCTCCAGCTCTGCAGCCTGTCAGCGCCGGGAATAATTAGAATCCTAAAAAGCCTCATTATTTCTCCCAGGGCCGAGGCGCCCTTTGTAAAAAGGGATGCTTCCTGCCAGATCGTCCCCCGAATGTGCGTTTGTCACAGGCTATTGTGTAAACCCATGGTTGGCCCATTTGAAAAGATGTGACTTATCCACTTGACTGGCCTTAACTCCAGACCCTCAATGTGTGGCCGTAATTAGCAGCCCAGAGAGAAGCCATGAAACACGACGCGGCGAGGCTGGTGAAGTCAGCCCCTGGGCCCTGAGCCCCTCGTTCTGCACGAGAGAACCAGAGGGGAGGAGCTGCGGACAATTCAGGACATGGTCAGTCCTCAAGGAGAGAACCTGGGATGCAGACAAAGGCCGAGCATCAGGACCTCTCCTGCCACCAGGCTTGTTGAGGCCCTACTATGTGCCTGCCTGCACAGGGGTCGAGGTACAGCAGCAAACAGACAAGGTCCTTGACCCCCAGAGCTGGAGTAGGGAGGCAGGAAGGAGCAAGCAAACCACCATCCACAGGAGCATCCCAGCTGGGAGAGGTGCTGGAAGAAAGTGGACAGGGTGACAATATACTGGCTGGCTCAGGGGCGGAGGAGGGACAGTGCCCACGAAATGGGCAGGTCAGTGAAGGCCTTTCTGAGACAGGGAATCTGAGCTGAACCAAGGAAGGAAGACAGAGTGGTTAGTTCTGCCTGGAGGGGGGAGGGGAAGGCTCTAGGGAGGAACAGACATCCCTCACCTAATCTTGATGGATGCTTAGAATGGCACCAGGTGGGAGGGAGGAAGAGAATCCAGACAAGGAGACAGGAGCAAAGGCCCAGAGCAGTGCAGGTTCACAATAGGCTGGAGAAATGCGTATTGCAGCCAGAAGTGGGGCTGCAAGTGTCCTGGGGGCTGCATGAGACAGACCTGAAATCATGCTGAAGAGGTGAGATGCTATCCTGAGACAAGGGACTCTCCAGACATGCTTATCAGCGAGTGAGTCACACTTCTGAAGAGGACACACTCTGTGGCTTTTCTAAGGCCCCTTCCAGCTCTAAATCTCCGTGAGCCAGAGCAGCAAAGGCTATTGACTTTAGTTGAATGAACACTGAATGTTAATAGACTTGTACTCAAATAGCCTTGAGTGTCTGGGGTTCACAGAGACCAGGGCCTCAGTAACCAAGGCTCCCTCACGTGGGGGCCTCACATAAATGGATAGCCACGGGCAGGGGCTACCACCCTCCTCCTACCAGCCTCTCCACTCAACATTGCAGCCCAGAAGTGCCAGCAGCACCCAGGCCTCCCAACGCTCCTCACCCCAGCCCCCTCTGGAGCAGCCTGGGAAGATCAGCCCCAAATAACCAGCCCTGAACCAGGTCAGCCTCCCTCCCCTTCTATTTTAGATCAACCCAGCCTGGCTTCCCTGGGGAAGCAACAGACTGCTGTTCTCTCCCAGGCTCACTAAATTGGTCAGACCCTGTGACTGTCCCAGCAGGCAACAGAGGGAAAAGTTTTCCAGAACTTCAGGCCCTTTGATGGAGAAAGTCTGCCTAATAAATAATGCAGAGGTGCCTCGGCTTCCCGAGACTGATGCTGAGCAATGAAGGCATCTGTCCCAGTTCCCCCAGCAAAGGAGAGCTTCTGAGTGCTCCAGTGGAGGTGAGGAAAAAGCTTAACCTAAAGACGAAGCAGGAAAGGCAGGAGGGCTCAGATGCAGAGAGGCTGGAGGTGCCAGGATAGGCAGGGGTGGTGCTGCTTCAGGTACGGATGCAACCAGGTAGTTAGTAATTATGAGCATGGACTCCACACTCGGATCTGGATAGAAGACCCATAAGTGGGTACAACACAGGGTCAGAAGCCCAGCCCATCCTTTGTTCCAAACGACCAGGTGCATTTGGAGATGACAAGGTGGGAGACACCATCTTACAGCAGTCCAAAGGAAAGAGAGTTCCTTCCCCGCCCAACATCCAGTCATACAAGTCCAGGGAAGAGCTGATTGGCCTGACTTGAGCCATGTGCTTATCCCTGCACCAATCATAGTAGGCAACTGGTTGAAATACTGTGATTCAGTCAGTTCAGTTCAGTCGCTCAGTCATGCCTGACTCTTTGTGATGCCATGGACTGCAGCACGCCAGGCTTCCCTGTCCATCACCAACTCCCAGAGTTTACCCAAACTCATGTCCATTGAGTCGGTGATGCCATCCAACCATCTCATCCTCTGTCGTCCCCTTCTCCTGTGATTGGTCGCTTCTAAATCACTGTGTGTGTGTGAGTGAGTCATTCAGTTGCGTCCAACTCTTTGCAACCCCATGGACTGTAGCTCTCCAGCTCCTCTGACCATGGAATTCTCCAGGCAAGATTACTGGAGTGGGTTGCCATTCCCTTCTCCCTCTAGATCACACGCTCACTCCTATTTTGGGAGAAAGATGGTTGATTGACCACCAGTCACAGAAGCACAGAAGAGTGGGGAAGGGCAAACAAGAAGGAAATGAATGGTTGTTGGCAGAAGAATGGAGAGAGGACGGGGTGTTGCTGGGCATTCGACTGGGTATTCAAATCCTTTAATGATCGGGCCCAGCCTTCCTGTCCAGCCCCTTCCAGACACATCCCTCCTGCATTCTGTATTCATCTGGATATTTGCAGGGTCTTCCTGCCAAACTCATGGAGTGGGCATTAGGAAGCATTATTATGAACAAAGCTAGTGGAAGTTTGGACAAAGCTAGTGAAATAGCTCCAGCTGAGCTATTTCAAATCCTAAAAGATGATGCTATGAAAGTGCTGCACTCAATATGCCAGTAAATTTGGAAAACTCAGCAGTGGCCACAGGGCTGGGAAAGGTCAGTTTTCATTCCAATCCCAAAGAAAGGCAATGCCAAAGAATGCTCAAACTACCGCACAATTGCACTCATCTCACACACTAGTAAAGTAATGCTCAAAATTCTCCAAGAAAGGCTTCAATAGTACGTGAACTGTGAACTTCCAGATGTTCAAGTTGGATTTAGAAAAGGCAGAAAAACCAAGATCAAATTGCCAACATCCATTGGACTATCGAAAAAGCAAAAGAGTTCCAGAAAAACATCTATTTCTGCTTTATTGACTATGCCAAAGCCTTTGACTGCATGGATCACAACAAAATGTGGAAAATTCTGAAAGAGACGGGAATACCAGACCACCTGACCTGCCTCCTGAGAAATCTGTATGCAGGTCAAGAAGCAACAGTTAGAACCGGACATGGAATGAAACAACAGCCTTGTTCCAAATTGGGAAAGGAGTACGTCAAGTCTGTATAACCGTCACCCTGCTTATTTAACTTACATACAGAGTACTTCATGCGAAATGCCAGGCTGGATGAGTTACAAGCTGGAATCAAGATTGCCAGGAGAAGTATCAATAACCTCAGATATGCAGATGACACCACCCTTATGGCAGAAAGCAAAGAGGAACTAAAGAACCTCTTGATGAAAGTGAAAGAGGAGAGTGAAAAAGTTGGCTTAAAAATCAACATTCAAAAAACAAAGATCATGGCATCCAATCCCATCACTTCATAACAAATAGATGGAGAAATGATGGAAACAGTGGTAGTTTTTTGGGGGGTGAGGGGAAGGGGGCTCCAAAATCACTGTGGACAGTGACTACAGCCATGATATTGAAAGACACTTACTGCTTGGAAGAAAAGACAGCATATTAAAAAGTAGAGACATCACTCTGCCCACAAATGTCCATATAATCTAAGTTATGGTTCTTCCAGTAGTAATGTACAGATGTGAGAGTTGGGCCGTAAAGAAGGCTGAGCACTGAAGAATTGATGCTGTTGAACTGGGGTGTTGGAGAAGACTCTTAAGAATCCCTTGGATTGCAAGGAAGTCAAACCAGTCAATCCTAAAGGAAATCAATCCTGAATATTTATTGGGAGGACTGATGCTGAAGCTGAAATTCCAATACTTCAGCCACCTGATGTGAAGAGCTGACTCATTGGAAAAGACCCTGATGCTGGGAAAGATTGAAGGCAGGAAGAGAAGGGGACACCAGAGGATGAGATGGTTGGATGGCATCACCGACTCCGTGGACATGAGTTTGACCAAGCTCTGGGAGATGGTGAAGGACAGGGAAGCCTGATATGCTGCAGTCCGTGGGGTCACAAAGAGTTGGACAGGATTGGGCGATTGAACAGCAGCATGCCACACTGTCGGCTTGCCTCCATACCTTGCCCGTGTATTCCCTCTGCCTCTGATGGCTTCCCTTCTACCAGCTGAACAGCGAACACTGTCGCTTGTTTAAGTTTTAGATGTCACCTTCTCTGCTCAGCCTTCAGTCCTGCCTCTTAAAATACTGTGCTCCATTCCCACCACACCCTGTAAAACTGTACCAACGCTCATAATGACAATGACCACCAAGATGATGATGACGGGGGTAAGGGGCAGCAGGGAGAGGTGATCTCTTCTCCTGGGTGTACCTCTGTTCACGCTCCTATCTGACTTGAGAACAGAGATTTATTCTCCTCTATTTACCTTGAGCCTTGCACATCACCAGGCACGTGGTAACCATCAGTGGATGTCTTTGAAATGAATCAGTGAACGAACTGCAGTTATGGGCAGAACTGGTCTTCTGCATACCTGGAGGGACAGCTGCTCTCCATGTGCTGTGGGTTAAGGTGCTTGGGAGAGATGTCCTTGTCCCAGAGTATATTCCCAAAAGACATCCTGGAGACGTCTCTTCTCTCTGACCTTGGTTTTCTCATCTGTGGAGTTAAGGGCTGAACTCCTTGACCTTTAGCTCTGGTTCTAGCCCTGTGAGTCACAAAAAAGGAACAGCCTTGGGAAACAGGGAAACATAGGGCCAACCTGTGGGCCCTGCACACTCAGGAGGGCCTTGGGAGACTGCCTTCTGGACAGCATAGAGCAACAGGCTAAGATAAGAAAAGTTTCCAAGTGCAAGAAAGAAATTCAGGGAAATATTAGGATACTGTCAGATATTTCCAAAACTCAAAAAAAAAAAAAAAAGGAGTTTTGAATCTTGAATTAGCCTTTGCATTTTAATAGGGAAATTTAAATTTGTCTTTGAAAATACAATAAAAGATCACCAACACAAACTGGGCATAATTCTGAGGGAAAAAATAGTTTGCTAGACCAGTTGATATTATAAAGAGGACTAGAAGTGAGAGAGCATTTGCCCTACTAAAATTAGCAAACTGTCTTCCAGCCTCTTATTCACAAATGCTTGGGCCTGATAAGGACCTCGAGATCCTCTCACTGGACTCCTCTTTCATCCTGCTCGTGTAATCCACACCCAGATGAGCTCTCAGAAACAGGTAACGCTTATAAAGGACCTGCTCCATGCTAACACCTGGGCTAAACACTTTTAATCCGTGCAATTCTGTTTCTGTTTCTCTGACCTCATCTCCTACTGCTCCTGCCTCCCTCACTGTGCTCCAGCCACACTGGCTTTTCCTCGGTGCATAGAACGAACCCAGCTAATGTGCACCCTCAGCCTTTTACACATGGTGTTCCCTCTGCCTGGAGCTCTCTGCCCCCTGATCTCCACATGACTGGATCCTTCTCACTGTTCAGTCCTGAATCCAAATAGCACCTCCTTCAAGAAGCCCTCCCTGATCATCCTATCATGCATTTCCATCCTCCTGTCCCACAGCATCCCCTGCATTAGCACATCACCCTCAGTTCCCACTGTCATCACCTTCATCTTGGTCTGAAGTCAATCTACTTATTTATATGCGTGTTAATTACCTGCCTCCCCTCCAGAACTTGAGCTCCTGCAGGGTGGAGCCCTCATCTGTCTTTTTCATGGCTGTATTCCCAGTGCCCAGAATAGTGATTGGCACAGAGCTGGGACTCCATAACTGTGGGTTCAGTGAATGGATGAATGAGTGATTGAAGGGTTGCCATTACCTAGACAGTGTATTAAAAAGCAGAGACATCACTTTGCTGACAAAAGTCCATATAGTCAAAACTATGATTTTTCCAGTAGTCATGTATGGATGTGAAAGTTGGACCATAAAGAATGCTGAGTGCTGAAGAATTGATGCTTTCAAATTGTGCTGGAGAAGATTCTTGAGAGTCTCTTGGACTGCAGGAAGATCCAACCAGTCAATCCTAAAGGAAATCAACCTTGAATATTCACTGGAAGAACTGATGCTGATGTTGAAGCTCCAGTACTTTGGTAACCTGATGGGAAGACTCATTGGAAAAGACCCTGATTCTGGGAAAAATTAAGGGCAGGAGGAGAAGGGGGCAACAGAAGATGAAATGGTGGGTTAATATCACCAACTCAACTGACATGAGTTTGAGCAGACTCTGGGAGATAGTGAAGGTCAGGCAAGCCTGGTGTGCTGCAGTCCATGGGGTCTCAAAGAGTTGGACACAACTTAATGACTGAACAACAACAAAAAATTTTCCAAAAGCCTAACCTTGCCTGTGGTACTTCCCAATAAATCCTTATTAAATTAACAAATGATGTAGGAAGTAGAGCAGACCCAAGTAACTCTGAATATATTAAGATCCAGGCAGGAGTTTGTCTCTACTTTATCAACAAGTTTTCCTAAGTCATTTGAAAGGTTGTAAAAGACACGTCTGTTCTATTTTTGAAAGTTCTTTGTTTTCCAGTTATTTCTACTCACAAATTCATCACCTAAATAGAATTTCAGTGCTCATATAAGACCATAGCTAATTTAACAAATGAAAAAAACTGACACTCAGATAGAGGGACAGGTGCTCAGCAAGATCATGGGTGTGTCAGAAGACCCAGGACAAGAAGCCGGGCCTCTCCATCCTGTCCTTTCCATGTCTAAGACATTCAGGAGGTGCTGGCAGTCACCAAAATCGGCACAACATTTCTGGATGCACTCTAAAAATAATAATAAAACAATAATAGCAGCAGTCAAAATCTCTTGAGTGTTTTCTGTCTGTTGGACAGAGTAGCCAATGCCTTAATTTTTCACAACAAAACTAGGATGGATGGGTACTGGTATCATTCCCATTTTTCAGATGAGATGGAGGCACAGAGGGAGGAAGCATCTTGTCTATAGTCACATAAAGAATAGATGGTAGAGCTAAGGTTTGGCCTAAGGCAGCCTGGCAATGAGCATCAAAAACGTTTGGTTTGACAAATTCACTCCTGGATACTTCTCTCAAGGAAATGATCATGGTCCAGGGGACCCTCTCTGGTGTGCCCACTTTACATGGACTTCAAAGTCTGCCCAAGAGAGTGAGGAGCTGTGAGCCTCACTGCCCATCACTGGGGGATATCTATGTGAGGAGGACCAAGCCAATCCCTCCCCCAACACCCCTCCCGAGACAGGGACAGGTTGGGGAGACCCTGGCACACTTTCTGTCATCTCGCTCACCTGGCCTCATTAGTGGAGACGTTAAGATACACCAAACGCTGAATTCACTGAGACTTCTCCATCCTGCAGTTTCAACTGAAAATTATGTCTCTTGCTTTCTTTTTTCCTTTCTCCTAAAATGTCAAGTGGGTCTTTTCTAGAAGTGCTAAATGGAAATAAAAGGGATTAGGGGATAATTTTATCCCATTTAAGTGTAACCTGGAGCGAATGGGAGCAAACAGACCCACTTGGCACCCACACTCATTCGCCTTCTGCCTCCAGGCTCCTGCCCTCCTGCTCCCATTTTCCGCCTCCCCAAAGGCACCCTGAGAGCTCCTAACACCAGCAGGATTCAGGCACCCACTGGGGCCTTGGCCTGCCTTCCAGAAGTTCCATACCTATATTCACCTTGTGTGAAGCAGTTGTTCATGAAAGGCTCTGAATCTTCTGGGTTTGAAACAGGAGGAACCCCCTGGGGAGAAGACAGAAGCCCCTCCAGCCTTGGCCTGGGACGAGTTGGCCAACACTCCTCTCCGTGAAGCCACGGTCCAGAATGAGCCTAAGCCAGGATATCCCATCTGCTGCTTCTTGGATCCTGTCTGCCTACCTGCACGTGCCGTCTTGGTGGCCGGACAGTCTGTGACAGGTGACTCAGCAGAACCAGCCAAGAGGCAAAGATGAGCGTGGGCAGGAGTCCAGAGGCAGCCTAGGCCAGGGCAATAGTTCAGGCAAAGGCACGGAGAAGTTTGGAAGGAAGCAAGAAAGAGCTCAAGGTAGACAGTGATAGATGATGGGGGATAGAAAAGTAGGGGCAAGCAATGAGGCTGCAGGCTTTGCCCAAGGACAGACTTGACATGCCAGGCTATGGAGTTTGAAATCTATTCCAGAGACAAAAGACTTTTGTGACCAGCTTCCTCTGAGATGGCTCAATGGTTGAGTTGCGATATTTAGCAAATAAAAGTGTAAGATGGACTCTTTGTTACATATGAGTTATCAGCTAAATGGTGAAAAAAAAAAAAAAAAAATGGTATGAGTATGACCTATTCAGTATTTTGGATATACTTATTCTTTTTGATTGTTTCTACTAAATAAATACATTTATTGAAATCCAAGTATTGCAGTTAGCTTTTTCAAAATAATTTTCACACCTATTCTATGAGATAGGTACTAGTAAGATACATCCATTTTATAGATAACATCTAAGTCTTAGAGAAATCCTCAATGACACACAGCATAAGCATCGCAGCTGGGAATCAAGGTCAAGTCAGTTTAGGGCTTCAAAGCTCCTGTTCTTAATAAGTCTCTGTTTTTCTACATGTTGTCTTTCAGTCGCAAAGTTGTGTCTGACTCTTTGTGGCCCCATGGACAGCAGCACGCCAGACTTGCCTGTCCTTCACTCTCTCCCAGCATTTGCTCAGATGCAGGTCCCTAGAGTCAGTGATGCCATCCAACCGTCTCATCCTCTGCCCGCTTCTCCTTTTGCCTTCAGTCTTTCCCAGCATCAGGGTCTTTTCCAATTAGTTGGCTTTTCACATCTGGTAGCCAAAGTATTGGAGCTTCAGCTTCAGTCCTTCCAATGAACATTCAGAGTTGATTTCCTTTAGAGTTGACTGGTTTGATCTCCTTGCAGTCCAAGGGACTCTCGAGAGTCTTCTCCAGCACAATTTGAAGGCATCAGTTCTTCAACAATCAACTTTCTTTATGTTCCAACTCTCACATCCATACACGACTACTTGAAAAACCATAGCTTTGACAATTTGGACCCTTGTTGGCAAAGTGGTATCTTTGCTTTTTAATACACTGTCTAGGCTTGTCAGAGCTTTCCTTCCAAGGGGCAAGAGTCTTTTAATATCATGGCTGCAGTTACCACCAGCAGTGATTTTGAAGCCCAAGAAAATAAAGTTTGTCATTGCCTCCACTTTTTCCCCATCTATTTGCCATGAAGTGATGGGACCAGTTGCCATGTTCTTAGCTTTTTGAATGTTGAGTTTTAAGCCAGCTTTTTCCTACACATAATGAATGCTTCAGTTAATTCTACTTGCGTGCTTGCGCTCAGTTGCTTCAGTCCTGTCCAACTCTTCACAACCCCATGGACTGTAACCCAGGCTCCTCTGTCCATGGGATTATCCCAGCAAAAATACTGGAGTGGGTAGCCACTTTCTCCTCCAGGGAATCTTTTCGACCCAGGGATTGAACCCATGTCTCCTGAGTCTCCTGCATTAGCAGGCAGATTCTTTGGAGGCAGAGTCACTGGCAGGCAGAGTCACTGGAGAAGACCCTAATTCTACTTGGGACGTAATTATTGTAAAGAAAAGAAATCTGTTGTTTATCTGGAATTCACATGTAGCTGGGTGTCGTGTATTCTATCAGACAACCCTGCTTGGGGTGGAGCAGAAGGGAGGCCAGGAGAGGGCAGGCTCAGCCCCCTCCCCACTGCAGTCTGGGAAGCTTTGCTGCTGTCAGTTTTAGATCTGGAGGAATCCATGTCAGTGTCCCATTGAAAACAAGTGTTTGACTTTTCATAATAATATCATGATATACATAAAAATGCTGCATAAATTATGTGTAAGAGCCCCTCAGGCAAGTGTCTAGAACAAGGGTCAGCAAACCTTTTCTGGAGGGCCAGACTTCAGGCCTGTGGATCGTACAGTCTCTGATACAGCTCCTCCGCCACGCAGGTGGAACATGAACGCAGCCTTAGGCAGTACAGGATCTGATGAGTGGGGCCGAGTTCCAATAAAACTTTATTTGCAAAAAGACCATGAGGCCAGCCATGGCCCATAGGCTGTGGTTTGCTGATCCCTGGTCTAGTCCATTGGGCACCATCAAAACCAGTTGGAGGAAACTGTACTCTTTCCCCCACAATCCATAAAATCTACCTGGAGACATCAGTATTTCTCTTTCTGCCATTGAATTGTAGGCATGCTGTGAACCAAGATGTCTTACCCTCTGCTGGTCTCAGGAGGCCCATCTCTAAGATGAGGCCATTGGACCTTCAGAATCTTCCCTAAATCAGGTTTGACGACCCTACCCTGCAAGATAATTCTTGTCTCCAAAGTGGTAGGTGTCTTTCTCCCTGCTTCCTTCCCCAGAACCCCCACTGACTAGGCAACAGTTTGCAAGAGAAGATACCTGTTTCTTATTCTGTCCCCTTCTGCCCTTAGTGATGATGGTTTCTGATTTTCAGGGATTCTGAACCCTCTGGCAACCCTCCACCTCTGCCGCTTCTTTAGCCGATTAGCTGGGTGGAATGCCTCAAACAGGAGCACTTTAACCAGCCTCTCAGCGACTCCCCTCCTGCAAATAAATAGGTGCTAACTCACTGCAAGTTGCCAAGGGCCCCCATCACAGGGCACTTGCTCATAACCGGAAATATCTTTAACACTCTATTGATGGTTTTCTCCCCTCTACATCTCTGTGATGGAGTTGAAACAGTGAAAGACATTGATTTTCCATGTTGGACCTGTGAGCCCAAGATCAAAACAGGGAAGAGGGGGGAGAAACATGGTACGAGAGGGCATGTTTTACAATGAAATTATGGTTATTGTTGTCCTGGTAGCGTGTCTTCCACGCCTCCACAGCAGACAGCTCTCGAGTAACAGCAGGTTTGTATTTCATTAGGACACTTTAGTCAAAAGATCAATGATACTCTCGGAACTGCTCTGTCAGTCCACGGGGGCGGATGAGCCTGGTGAGAAGCCTGCAAAGATCCAGCTAAAATTAGGCAGCTGCTGACAGACACTGCATTCGCAATCATAGCACATCGATTTCCAAAGAGATGCTGAATTCGAGTGAATTTCATCGGCTTCTGTGTTGTGTCTTTGTGGAAAGGGCCTTTCATAGTGAAGTGGGTCCCTCTCTGGGGAGATGGGCAATCTTGGGGTCTGGCAGAGTCGGGGGCTCTTTTAACCCAGAACTTGCTTGTCAGGCTCTTGGTGGGATTCATAAGGAAAAGCAAGACTGTGGCGGCAAGAAAGAGCTCAGCTGCTGGCCAGCTGAGTGGCCTCAGCGCCAACTTCTCTGGCCCCCATTTTCCTCATCTGTAAACTGAGCACCTTATCCATTGGCACCATCCAATGGTACTTCATCAAGAAGTTGTTCTGAGGATTCAGTGACTGAATTGGTGCAAAGTGATTGGCAGGGGGCACGGCACAGTGGCCCACCTCACGATCGAGACCATCACTGATGCCTCTTACTAAGTCATCTTCCTCACACCACACACTGTACCTTGTATTTTCCTTTCCCACCTGGATGCAGAACTTGCAAGCCCTCCTGGGTTTCTGGGCTCTCGGTGGCCTGTGGCACTGACTGTCTGCACTCTAGCATCTCATCCCAGCCTCTCTACTGCTGTGCCATGTTTTCGGATTGTTTTAAAGGGCACCAAGTTCAGGGAGAAGAAGAATGGTCTTTGAGTCAAACAAACCTGGATTCCAATCCCAGCCCAGCCACTTCCAAACATTGTGATCACTCTCAATTCATTTACCTGCTGAATCGCAGACTCTTGGGATAATTATGTCTATAGGCCACTGAGGTAGAATGAGGGGGAAATCTGCATGGCCACCCTGCAGAATCTGCACACCCACCCCTGGGAGTGTGCAGGGTAGGGGTGTGTGAAGAGGGGGGTGGGACCAGACTCACTGCCCTTCACATCCTCGTGGTGCCTGGGGTAGTCATGCATTCTGCCAAACATTTTCACACCTCACCTCTTCCAGGTCCATGATGGGACTGAACTTCCTGTCCCCAGTGGCTCAGTGGGACTGTATGACTTGTTCTGGCCAATGAGCTGTGTGAACAGAAGCAATGCGTGTCACTCACCTGCAGAGCATTTCATGGCTGGTGCAAAACCCGCCAGCGCTCTCTGCACCTCTGGCTTGCTAGCTACTCTCACCTGGGGTCCAGGAAGGGCCCTGATGAGCGGATCCACCCCCACCCAACACACAACAGGCAAGTAGGATTAGTAAGAAATAAATATTTGGGTTTTTATATGTGGCATCTAAAAAATAAAACAACAAAATGTATATAACAAACGTACATAACAAAACAGAAACAGATTCACAAATATGGAGAACAAACTAGTGGTTACCAGTGGGAGAAGGGAGAAGGGAGAGGAGAGATAGAGGTATGGGATTAAAACTTTTTATAAAAAATAAGTCAGCAACAAAGATGTACTGAACAGCATAGGGAAATACAGCCATTATTCTGTAATAACTTTAAATGGAGTATAATCTATAAAAATATTGAATTACTGTATTGTATACCTGAAACTAATATGATATTATAAAGGAAATACACTTCAATTAAAAATAAGTTGAATTAGTAGATAGAGAAACAAACAAATAAAATGTCAGTGACATAAATAAATAAATACACACACACACACACATATGTATTTAAGCCACTGGGGACTGTTTGTTACTGAGCAGAGCCTCACCTGTGCTGACTGATACAGTGCTCACTCAGGCAAGGCCTCAAACCAGGTGTCCTCCATGACTCTCTACTGCAATATGTTCACAAGCTCCCTCTCTGATGCTGCTCTAGTAGGGCCAGGGATGGGGGCAGCAGTGACTGGAGGCATTGGCCTGCCTTTCAGAGGAGGGGACAGTGATGATTAAGCCTCTGCCCCACTGTGGAGGCTGTCAGAGTTCTGGGAGAGACAGCCCAAAGTGACACAAAGCTTGGCAAGTCAAAGCCAGAGCCCTTTAGTGCTGACTGATACAGTGCTCACTCAGGCAAGGCCTCAAACCAGGTGTCCTCCATGACTCTCTACTGCATTATGCTCACAAGCTCCCTCTCTGATGCTGCTCTAGTAGGGCCAGGGATGGGGGCAGCAGTGACTGGAGGCATTGGCCTAGCCTTTCAGAGGAGGGGACAGTGATGATTAAGCCCCTGCTCCACTGTGGAGGCTGTCAGAGTTCTGGGAGAGACAGCCCAAAGTGACACAAAGCTTGGCAAGTCAAAGCCAGAGCCCTTTAACCACAGGGGCATTAACCCAGGGCAGAACCATGACCCAGGCTGCAGCCAGTTCACGGGCTCAGCCCATCTGCCCTCCAAACAGCCTGAAGGTGACAGAGGGCTTTGGGCTCTTGGTTTCTGGCTATCAGAACCCAAGACAAGTCTGTTCTCCCACTCTGTTCCCCCTTATGAAAGTCAAACTCAGGGAACTCTGCCTGCTTAGGAGTTCAGAACAGGGCTCTAGCGTCAGTTGTTAATTCTGGCACTGCCTAGCTGGGTGACCTTGGACAAGTCCCTTTGCATCTCTGAGTTACATTCTTCTCGACTGGATAACGAAGCTAACTGGTCTCTTGGGGGTGCGGTGGCTAGGAGGACTAGAGGAAGAATTTGCAGAGGGCTTAGTGGAGGGGGAGCACAGGGCAGCATTGAGTATGCAAGAGTCAGAGATGAACAGATATCATCCTCTAGGCTCAGGGAGTCCAGGACCAAGGTTGTAATAATCCAGCTACTTAAATAGTTGTTTTTTTATGTATATAAATAGACTGGTTTGACATGTGTAAAAGCTCAGAGAATAACGAATAGTGCCATAAAAGAGAAGCACCTGGGGACAGAGCATAGCTGTTAAAGCAGAGACCTGGGACGCGGGGATGACGTCAACCGTGGTGATGGGCATGCTGTGAGGGTGGTGTGAGCGGGCGCGTGCACGGTGTGAGACGAGGGGCTGGCTCACAGCCTGAGCACACGGACATCAGTTCTGCAGAACCGCAGGTATTACATGCAACCTATTTTTACTGATGACCTGGAGGCTGACTACAGAGGCGCAGTGAGGAGTGAGGGTGGGAAGGGACGTGTTCCCACGTCTATGGAGGATTTTAAACCAGGAAGGGAGGCATCCAAGGGTAGAGCCAAGGCCACTTGCAGCTCTGTCTCTGGTTGTCCCCGGGAGATACGCAAATGCATCTACTTCCCTGGGTCCCAGGGGAAAAGCTAGAACAAAAGAAAGAGGCTGAAAGGGGCCAGGGTTCAGCTCACCACCAGGAAGAACTTTCTGAAATCCACAGGTTCTCTGATTGCTGAGCCCAAGCTTCCTGGCTTGGCATGTAAGGCCCCATAGGATCAGGTCTCCTCCCCAGTGTCCTCTCCCAGCCAGCCCTTTGCCTCCAGCCCTGGGGACCCCTCCCTGCCCCTGCCCTTGCCCCTCCTGTTCACCCAGCCGGAGCCCCTCTGCTTTCATGCCCACAGGGCAACCAGTGCTCAGGGCTCTCCAGGATCCAGCTCAGAGAGCCCCTTCTCTCCATGCCCACTTCCCCAGGCACTAGAGGGGCTCAATAAATGCTCTGTGTTATTCTTTTTAATCTCTCAGTCCCAGATTCAAATCTAGACCCTGCCACTTCCTGGTTGTGCATTCTCATGTAATTGACTCAAGCCCCATGCAATGCTGCCTCCCAGGGGCTGCTGCGGGGAGAGTCAAATCCATGTATGAAGCTCTTGGTCCAGGGCTCAGAGACACCAGGGTCCACTGAAAAGGAAACCTCTCCAAAGCCTCCCAGGGCCTGAGGGGAATGTGGGGTGCAAGGCATTTATTTGCGAGAGAGACAGTTGGTTGTTCCAGAAAGGATGTGGGGGAAGGAAAAAGAAATTACATCCCTTCCACCTAACTTTGTAAGCAGTATTGACTCGAGGCAGTGGTCACCAGTGCTGCAGCTGCATTGATCGACTGGCTGGGCTGGGCCTTTCAGGGTAACAGGAGCTGTATTCACAATCAATTCCATCCCTGCCCTCCCGCAGCATTGATTATGAGATTAAAGGTGCCTATAAAGCTCCAGCAGCATCATTAGCCACCAGCTGGTGTCGGGGAGAGGCAGAGTGTCCAGGAGGGTCAGTGGACCTGGAGGAAAGACCATGCTCAACTTGGTGTGCCCCGCCCCCTTGCCAGGAGAGATGCAGGGGAGAGGCCAGTGGTACCCACAGAGGAGGGAGCAGCCCTGGAGAAAAGGAGCAGAGCTCCCCATCACCTTGGAGCTTCCATTCTGTATGTTTCCCTGACTTTTTCACATTTCACCAGGGAATTTCCTCCCTCCAGATCTATTCCTGAGGGCAAGAAATGGATCTTCTTCCCTGGGACCACAGCCTTGGTCCTGGCACATTGTTGCTGTTGACTGCTAACTCATGTCCAACTTTTTGTGATCCCAGGGACTGTAGCCCACCAGGCTCCCCTGTCCATGGGATTTCTCAGGCAAGAATACTGGAGTGGGTTGCCATGCCCTCCTCCAGGGGATCTTCCTGACCCAGGAATCAAACCCTCATCTCCTGCATTGCAGGCAGATTCTTTACTACTGAGCCACCAGGGAAGCCCCTCCTGGCGCATAGTAAGTACATATTTGTTTCATAAATTAAGTCTCTGAGCTCCCCTTTGCCTGGAGCCTCACACTCCTGGAACATTCAGACTATAAATATCAGGATGGATGAAGGAGAAACTGAGGCCCAGAGAGGGAAAATGACTTTCCCAAAGCAGCGCAACAAGCTATTAGCCCATTCAATGAAATGGAGCAAGACCCTGTGGTCCTTGCCCCTCCCCCAATATCCTCTGCTTGCCGTTTGCCCATGGAAAAGTTTAGCCAAAGAATAAGTTTAATCAGAGAAATGAGAACATACAAAAACAAAGGAAAACAATCCAAAGAGACCAAATAATAACCATGTAGTCGTGAAGCATCATCGAGGACCTTGAGTTCCTTCTCAGGGGCTGTAGATAATATTCTGAGCCGTATCCAGTGAGCTGTCTTGTAGATACTGAAACACGGGAAGAAGTTAACTATGTGATGACCGGACTGTACCCACACCATAAGCCGCCACAACTCCAAGAACTGGCCCCAAAGAAATGGGGAAGAAAAACGACCGTGGAACTGAAGATTAACTGCAGTTAAAACAATCAAGATGACATCGGTCAGACCACCAATGACCAACTGGAGATGACTGTCAAAGATGACTGTGCTGTTTCTGCCTGTAGCCCCCACCCCACCCACACTGTCTATAAAAACTTCTGCCCACTGACTGTCCATGGGGGGAAAAGTCAGCCTTTGGACAGATGTCTGCCCTCCCCCTGCCCAGTTGCCACATCTGAAATAAAGCAAACTTTCCTTTCCACCAACCTGTCCTATTTATTGGCTCTTGAGCGGCAAGCCGCTGGACTCCCCCACTCTTTCGGTAACACCAGAACTGGAACCCAGGGACTGCTGCCTCTCAGGACAGGGCTTCTTCCAGATCTCGTTCACTCACATCCACTGGGCACGTCCAAGGCTGCGGCACAGTGATTTTATCGGAGTATAAAGACAATTTATTTTCCCCTAAAAATAACTGAAAAAATAAATGACTGAAGAAGATACCCAAATGTTTATAAATGTGCTAAAACCATGCTATCAGCTCATAAACTACAGAAGCGTACAGGGGAAGAAGGCTCCTGCCTGCGAGGCAGTGACAGGCCCATCCCATGTGCCCTTGATGGAACCAGCTCCACGGGCACCTGCTAACCCCAGTAGGAAATTCCATGCACATAGGCAGCAGGACTCCCAGAAAGTGAGGTTCAGATGCCTTCACTCTTCCAACTTAACATCAGCAAGGGCAGAAGACAAAAATCTATATTGTCCTATAAAAGTACCAACCTAGCATCTTTCACAGAAAATCACAAACTACTTTCATTTATCTAAGGAGAAAAGCTGGCTATGGCTCATGTAGAATTTGATGGGTTCTGACAAAGGAAAGAAAATGTGATATAGAACAAGAAGGAGAAAAAGCACATCGTTTCTTGCAATACCATTGTGTGTGACACAGAGATGGGCGCTCTTAGCTCATTTTCTAAATTCACCCGTGAACCATGTGGAACAGGTACATAAAGCCCAGCTCTACACCTGCTCCACACCTATCTGCCGAATCAAGCCCTGCTGTTTAGCTGTGGTGGTGGTGGTAGTGGTTTAGTTGCTGAGTCAGATCCGACCCTTTGGGACCCCATAGACACAGACTCTGCTCTGCATGGGATTATCCAGGCAAGAATACTGGAACAGCATGCCATCTCCTTCTCCAGGGGATCTACCCAACCCAGGGATTGAACCCGAGTCTCCTGCTTGGCAGGCAGATTCTTTACCTCTACGTGACTGTGTGCGTTAGTTGCTCAGTCATGTACAACTCTTTGCGACTCCATGGACTATAGCCCGCCAGTCTCCTCAGTCCATGGAACTGTCCAGGCAAGAATACTGGAGTGGGTTGCCATTTCCTCATCCAGGGGATCTTCCCGACCCAGGGACTCAATCTGAGTCTCTTATGTCTCCTGTATTGCAGGTGGATTCTTTATCATTGAGCCATCCAGAAAGCCCCTTTCTTTTTAGACCTAGCCTTGACTCAAAACCCATCACCAAAGGCATGAAAAATGAACCCACCCTGGCACTCAAGATCTCCATTCCACCACCCCAGGAGTCCCAACCAGTTCTCCAGACTGCAGCCAAATCACAGCATTTTATTGATTTTTTTTTTCATTCATTCATGACCATTAATTGAGTATCTGGTATGTGCCAGGCTAAGTCTATTGGAGTTAAGGGTGCAGAGGTGAACAAGGGTGCAGGCATGACTGCCCCTGCCTGTGGAAAAGACAGATGTTACACAAGTAAAACTCCCCCACTAAAAACTTCCCACCTCTGAGAATTTGCTCTTGCTGTTCCCTTTGTCTAATCCATCCAGCTATCGATCTATCACCTATATCTGCAATTCTGGACACAAGACTGCAATTGGGGAAACTGAGACCAGGGCCAGAACAGAGCCACTGTCCAAGCCCTGGGTCCTGGTATCTCAGCAATGGCCCCACCGTCTTCCATCCTGAAACCTGCACATCGTCCTTTGCGCTGCACTGTGCTCAGTCATGTCCCACTCCTTGCAAGCCCAGGGACTGCAGCTCACCAGTCTCCTCTGTCCCTGGGACTCTCCAGACAAGAATACTGGAGTGGGTTGCCATGCCCTCCTCCGGGGATCTTTCCAACCCAGGGATCAAACCCAGGCCTTCCACATTGCAGGTGGATTCTTTACCAGCTGAGCCACCAGGGAAGCCTCTGAATACAGGTGTGGGTAGTCTATCCCTTCTCCAAGGGATCTTCCCGACCCAGGAATTGAGCCAGGGTCTCCTGCATTGCAGGCGGATTCTTTACCAGTTGAACTACCAGGGAAGCCCACATACCATCCTTTATCCCTCCCTTTTCCTCACCCTCCCTTGAAATCAATCACCAAGACCTGTTGACTCTAAAACCTGAATTCTCCTAAAAGCCACCTCCATCCCCTCCACCTCAGCCTGTCCCCCCCGCCCTTTTTCCCAGTGCACTGGGCCAGCCTCCCTCCTGGTCTTGCTGCCTTTCTCTCCTCCTCCAATCCAGCCCCACACTGAGAGCCGGAGGGCACTTTCAAATGCACAAATCTGCATGTTCCTTCTGCTCAAAAGCTTTCGCTGGCCACCCAGTGGACTCAGCACACTTCCCAAATTCTCCCCCATGGCACCGAGCCTACCCAGGACCCAGCTCCCCTTCACCTCTCTCCCCATCACAGGATACACCCTAACCACACAACCCACTTGAGGTCCCCAGGGCTCAGTACTGTCCCTTGGGCTTCTGCACATGCTGTCTCCTCTGCCTGGTGCACTTTGCCCCTTCCCACTAGTCACTTCTTACTTTTTCTAGACCATGCACATCATCGCCTCCTCAGCCACATGTTCTCAGAGCTCTGATACTGCCTTCAGCAGGCAACTTTCCTCCACATGGTGATTCAGGGCCCCAGCTCCTTCCAGTTCAAGGCTCCACCCCTCTTCCAAGGCCTCAGACTGCTCTTTTTCCAGCTGGCAGAGGGGAGAGAGTGGAGAGGATACACCTGCTTCTGAAGCTTTTGAATCACTACAACCAGAAGTAACATTCTCATCACTTCTCCCAACCCACTGGTGAGAGCTGGTCATGTGGCCCCGGCCTACATGCAGAGGGCCTGGGAAATGCAGCCCCAGGCAGCCCCTTCCCAGCCTCAACTCCTCACACATCTCACCACCTTATCATCATCTCTGTATTAGTTCGCTAGGGCTGCTGTAACAAGATTCAACCAGCTGGGTGGCTTAAAATAGGAATCTACTGTCTCAGTTCTAGAAGCCAGATGTCCATATCAAGGTGTCAGCAGGGCCATGCTCCCTTGAAGACTCTAGACAGGGATTTGTTCCTGAGGCCTCCCATAGCTTCAGGCATGCCTTGGCTTACCGCTGTCTTCTCCCTGTGTCTCATGACATCGTCTTCTCCTGTGTCTGTGTCCAAATTGCCCCTTTATGTAAGGGCACAAGTTATACTGGACTAGAGCCCACCCTAAGAATCTCATTTTAACTTTCCCTCTGGAAAGATCCAATTTTCAAGAAAGGCGACATTCTGAGGCACTACGGGTATGACCTACATGCATCTTTGTGGTGCTGCTGTTCAGTCGTGTCCGACTCTGTGACCCCATGGACTGCAGCATGCCAAGCTTCCCTGTCCTTCACTATCTCCCAGAGTTTGCTCAAACTCGTGTCCACTGAGTCAGCGATGCCGTGCAACCATCTCATCCTCTCCTGCCGCCTTCTCCTTTAGCCTTCAGTCTTTCCCAGCACCAGGGTCTTCGCCAATGAGTCGACTCTTCACATCTGGTGGCCAAAGTATTGGAGCTTCAGCTTCAGTATCAGTCCTTCCAATGAATATTCAGGGTTAATTTCCTTTCCGACTGACTAATTTGATCTCCTTGCTGTCCAAGGGACTTTCAAGAGCCTTTTTCAGGCCCACAGTTCAAAAGCATCAATTCTTCAGCACTCTGCCTTCTTTGTGGTTCAATACTCATATCCATACATCTTTTTGGAGAAACACAACTCAACTTATAGCATTCATACATTCCAGTTCATTGGCAACTCCTGGGTCATTTTTTACCACCACCTTCACCTGGGGGCCTGCAGGTGGTCGGAGTAAGTGGTTAAGAGGCTTCAAGGCAGACAGCAGTGGACTCAGGCCCTTCTTTCCAAGGGAGCAAAGGTCAGGAAGAGACCGGCCCACTGAGAGGTGGGGAGGAGGAGCAGGAAGGTGGGAAAGGACTGCTGCAAATGGCATTTCCAGCTGGTCTTTAATGCTGAGGCTTCTGAAATGTGATGCGCAAAAAGAAAACAGACTCGATTGAAATGGAAATGTGCTGCGATGGGTAAGAGGGTGAGAAAATGGAAACTGCACTTCCTTCCAAACTTGCTGCATGTCACTCCTGAAAGGAGATCTCCTGATAAAAGCTGCCCTGATGCTAACGGAGACGGTGGAGATGAGAGCGCAGAGCCCTCGCGGAAAGAAGCGAACAGTAGCTGTGGCCGCTGGCAATCTTGCCCCTCAGGACGCAGCCCAGAAAGGAGGGGCTGACACTGATGGGGAGACTTTAAGAAACCGGGAGCCCCACCAGCATCGACCTGCTGATGGACTCTGGGGAGGCCAAGGCCTCCTCCCTCCCCACCCACTCCAGCAGCCACGATCACCCCCAAACTCCCTCCCAGCTGAGAAAGTCAAAGGCCATGGGCAGGCCACACGACTGTGCAGGGGGAAACGAGGTGCTGGGTTCAGTGACATCACAGGAGCTGGGGGGCGGGGGGCACTCAGGTGCTCCATCTGCACAGGCCTTAGTTTCAGGTTCCCCACCTTCCTGCAGGAGCGGGGCCAGCCAGAGGCCCCAGGGCCCAGTGCCCACCCCGACATTGCCACCCAGCAGGTGGCTTTCCTCCCGCAGAGATTCAGGACCTGGGGCGAGGGCCACCCCTTTCAACTCTCAGGAGGTGTGGGACAGACGCTGGCACGTCTATGAGATCGTTCAGAGGGGATCTGAGAAGAGAAGGTGGGGACATGGCAAGTCTGCAGGGTCATTCAGAGGGGGACTGGGGGAAGAAGGCAGGGACCAGAGACCTACTGTCCTACAAGAGTCACCCTGGGCTGATCCTGTGAGTGGGGCGGCCCCTTTTGCCCTAACAGCCAACTGCACTGACCCCATTCTGCAGAAGAGGAAACCAAGGCTGGGGGATGTGGCCAGGTCACCCAGCAGGAGAGTGGTGGAGCTGGGACTCAGGCGCAGGCCTCCTAGCTCCAGAGCTGGTGCCTCACTCAGCCACACGCTGGAGCGCCTCACTAGTGACCTACAAGAGTCACCCTGGGCTGATCCTGTGAGTGGGGCGGCCCCTTTTGCCCTAACAGCCAACTGCACTGACCCCATTTTGCAGAAGAGGAAACCAAGGCTGGGGGATGTGACCAGGTCACCCAGCAGGAGAGTGGTGGAGCTGGGACTCAGGCGCAGGCCTCTTAGCTCCAGAGCTGGTGCCTCACTCAGCCACACGCTGGAGTGCCTCACTAGTGGGTATCTCCCCTCCAGCCCCTGTGCTCCATCAGGACAGCAGCTCTGCTTCCTTCAGCTCTGCATCCCTGCTGTGCTGGTCCCCAAACCCCAGGCCAAAGAACCCCTGCGGCAGCCTCCCCTGGGAAGCTCATTAAAGACTCAGATCCCTGGGCCCCACCCACAGCTGCTGCAACAGCATCTCCAGCGCTGGGGGTCCTGAACCTGAAGTTTTCAAAAGAACCTCCCTGGGGAGTTATGTCCAAGGAGCACTGCCCCAAACCCTAAGTGCTAGTCTCTCTGTGTCTTTGGGCCTGAGGGGCAGACACCATGCTAAATGCCTCACATCTAGTGATTCAGCCAAACCTCACTGCAACTCTACGAGGTCTCCACTGTTAGGTCCCTATTCTATGTCCCTATAGAGCTTCCCAGGTGGTTCAGTGGTAAAAATCCACCTGCCAATGCAGGAGATGTGGGCTTGATCCCTGGGTCGGGAAGATTCCTTGGAGAAGGAAATGGCAAACCACTCCAGTTTTCTTCCATGGACAGAAGAGCCTGGCAGGCTACAGTCCTGGGGTCACAAAAGAGCTGGACATGACTTAGCAGCTAAACAATAGAGCCTAACTCATGACTATAGTGCCTGGCATATAGTCATCATTCAAAGCACACCCGCTGATGGACTTGCTTCCTATAAACTCATTCAAGGCCCAACAGAAACATGAAGTGGGTCTAGCCCCCTTTTTACGGAAGGGGAGACTGAGACTCAGGTTAAGTGATTGGAAGAGGCAGGGTCAGGAAGTGGCTGGCCTGCAGGGCATCGTCCAGGGCGGGCTGGGCTCTCCCCTTCCCCTTGCACGTGGAGTGACAGCAAGGGCTGTGTCAACAAAGAGAGAATTGATCCCATGGTCCAGTGGCTGTGCTGAGGCCTGACGCTAGGAGGCACCGGCTGCCAGCTGGGCAAGGAGTCCAGCTGTATCCAGAGAGGCTATTTTCATGCCCCCTGTGGGCTCAGAAGCTGTGACTGTGCTCTTTGCTTCCATCATTGGTTCATCCCCCCAGAATGTCCCTAACCCAGGCTGGAAGCCCTTCCACTGGGGCCTGGGTCTCTGCCACAGGGTCTCCCTCCAGGCCCGGCCTGGCTGTGCCTCCCACATCTCTGGGGAGGGACACTGCCCACCAACCTGTGCCAGACGGCTCACCTGATCAGAAAGTCCCTTCTCCTGAACTCTGTCTCCCAGGGGTTCCTCTTGAAGATCCCAGCTACTCACCCAGGGGCAACACAGAGCAAGCAGAGTCACCCACACAACAACCGTCACACATCAACCACGGCAACAGCACTGGCAATGAGCTATTTACCAAGTGCTCGCTGCCTGCCAGGCACCACACACCGCACGAAAGGGTTCACTCGGATAATCTCATCAAGCCCCTGACAACCTGTGGGGGTCGGGGATGTTATTGTCCAACTGTGCGCATGGGGAAACTGAAGCTCACTGAGGAAGAAAGGTTTGCCTAAGGTCATGGAACACAAGTTTTGATAATGAGTACCTGGCATTACCCTCTCCCCTCTCCCCCTCCCTTGGATCCTGCTGACAGCTTGCTGGGATCCCTTTCTGAATTCTCCTAAAATCCTAAAATAGCCCTTGGGATGTGGAATCAACCCCATCTGTAACCTCATTCACTCCTGGATTCTCATCACGTGCAGTAATGAATTTCATTAGGATCCAAGCCATTTTGATTGGAGCGTTATTGATTTGGAGCCTGAGCAACATTATAGACACAAAGTTCACAGTAACACAAAGTACTGACATGACTGTTAAAAGGCGTTATCAGTGAAATAGGCACAGAGCCAGGGGACACCAGGGTTATTCTGAACTCTCACACCCAAGTCCCCGAGGTCCACATCCCCCTCCACAGCTCTCAAAGCATATTTTGTTCTGGACAACCCCACCCACCCTTCACAGGAGAGGCTGGGAGAGGTGAAGTCACTTGACTGAGATGACTCAGCTAGTGAGGGGCAAAGCCCAGAAGTGGACCCACCTTGTCTGGTACCAAACAGAGAACATTTCCCTGCACCGTGGGCCAGTATTGCTGAATCAATTAGATGGATCCAATCTGATTGTGTGGATTACAGAATGACAATGCCGATTAAACTTGCTCATCAGACAAGCTGCTGCTTCTCCCTTAAATAAGAGAAGGCTTCTGGACAATAGTCCCAGTGGTGTGGCGGCTCCCACTGAAGAGCCAGGAGTAAAATGGGGAAGGGCAGAGGATGACGGCCCGTTACTCCAACTATTAGCATAGCATCATCCATGGGCGCGGACTGCGGTCATAGTACAGGTGAGGTGCGCTGAACTTCTACCCAAACTCCTAGCCAGCTTCAAGCCCACCCCATCCTTCTGTTCAAGAGAGCACAGAACACAAAGGGAGAGGCAAGGGAGACAGAGTGATTGCCACTCCCGGGAGCACCCAGCCAGGCCTTGCTGGCATTAGGATGAGCAGTTTCCCAGAAGAGAAAGTGGTTTGGCTCTTGGTGCCCTGCAAGGATGGGTCTTTCCCTTTTATGCCAAGGCTCAGAGGGCCACGTTTAATCCAGAGAAGGCTTTACACTTGGTTATTAGTCAAGAGTGAGGTCGACAGGGCTAGTGGGGACTATTTCCATCCATGCACATGGTCAGAGCAGCTGCCAAGAAAGGGGCGTTAGCAGCCAAGGTGTGTCCAGGGCCTGGGCCTCAACCCCAGGGGTGTGAATTGAGGTCATCACAGCAGCCAACGCTTCACTCTGGACTCTCTTCCCCCACGTGCTGCAGTGAATCTGGCTGTACCATGCCAGATGTGTGGGAGAATCCAGATGTGTGGGATCCCAGGGAACACAGTTGGTCAAAGCCAGCAAAGAATTGTAGTGGCCTTAGCACTCTCTAGAAGTGGAGAAGGGCCTGCAAGGCTGCCTGACTTTAGGACCCATACTTCCCTTTCAAAGGTCCTCTGCAGGCTTCCTGAAGTCCTAACTGGAGAGACAGAACTCCTCAACATGACCGATATGGCCCTCTCCAGACGGCCAACGTTGTTTCAGGCTGGCTTTACCCCACTCCCCTCACTTTATCTGCTCCGGCCATGCTTGCCTCCTGGTCATGCTGACCTGCCCGCCCCAGGACCTTTGCACATGCTGTTCTCTTTGCCTAGAATGCCTTTTTTCTTCCCTCTTATGTGAGAAACTCCCATTTATTACTTCCTCAAGACAGTCTTCCCTGACCCCTTACTTGAGCTATAAAACATGCAATAGATGATTGACTTTATATACTGTCTGCTCTCACTGCAGTCTAAGCTCCAGGAGGGTGGGAACCCTATCTGATTCTTCTCTATGTGGTGTCCCTACCCTCATAGCACAGATTCTATCACAGAGGGAGAAGCCAGTAAATATTGAGTGAGTGAGTGAATAAACAAGGAGTTTCAGCAGTGGTTACCACAGATGCATAAGGCTCTGTCAGCGTAAACATTACCTAATTATCTAAATGTTCACGGAGTCCCCCTAGTATGAGGCATCCCAGAGTTAAGAGATGATCCAGAGGACACTTTGAGAGATCCAAATTAAGTCAACAAAAAAACCCACATATCAATGTCAAGGTTGAGAAGCATGGAGTTGGAAAGCAGGTCTTGGGGGCAGGAGAGAAGGTGGAGAGGATAGAATGGACTCTTTCCCCTCACATAGTCAGCACTACCCCCCAACCTCCAGAAACACCCTCATCTACACGCCTGAGTTGGGCAGGTCTGCCAGTGCCCACCCCCCAGCCCCGGCAGCCGATTCTCCCATTTTCCTTTAGCCACTGAACCTCAAATTTCAGCTTCGTCTGTGGCTGCTCAGACCACATTTNCACCCTCATCTACACGCCTGAGTTGGGCAGGTCTGCCAGTGCCCACCCCCCAGCCCCGGCAGCCGATTCTCCCATTTTCCTTTAGCCACTGAACCTCAAATTTCAGCTTCGTCTGTGGCTGCTCAGACCACATTTCCCAAGGCTTAAGAAAACCTTCATCTCAGCCCACTTCTGCTGCCTTGACTTGGGCACAGCCAGCCCACAGAGCAAGGGGGAGGGGAGGAAGGAAAATCTATGGCACCACTGATGGGGATGACGGCTATGAATGGGTGGATGTCCAGCCACCCACCCATCACACCCGCCTCCTGAGGCCTCGGGCAGGCGAGGCTTCGGGGCCGAGTCCTCCCCGCTGCAGGGCTTGCTCTGGCCCCCTCGCTCCGGCTCCCGCCCACCAGGCCTGGTGGAATCATCAAATAAATCCAACATTTAGAAAAGGGGGGCAGGGAGGGGGATCCGCAGACACTTTCCTGAAATTCAGTGGTAATAAAAGAGAAAAATGGACCAGCTCACTCTCGACAACCAGCGCCAGAGAAGTAATTATCCCACTTTCTGGTCTTCAGCGAGGATGCCAGCCAGTGGCAGAGGCACCTGCCCAGGTAATTCATCAGTCTCAGATTTATGGACTCCCTGGGAACCCAATGTACAAAGACGCCTCTCCAGTTCTCTTGAAACAACGCTATTTAGATTTCGTCAAGATTATTGCTCTTCTCTGCCATCCCTGAGCAGGGAGGCAGGCGCCACGATGTATGGCACAAGTAAATATTGATTTCTAAGCACCAACCCTGAAGAAAAATCTCTACCAATGAGCCAGTTGTTGCCAACTGCCCGAGCCCACCCTAGGGCCATGGTTTCCCCTGTGAGGCACTAAGCTGCTGCTCTCATGCCAGGCAGACAGACAGCCCAGCTGATTAACCACAGGGCAAGAAGGCTGTGTCGTATAGAAGGTACCACAAGCCTGTTTCCTCATCTGTGAATGGGAATCACAGCATGGAATGATGAGGATTCTCATTTTCTCTATTGTTTTTTTAAAAAATTAAGATGAGCAGATATTTCTTTTGTATGGAGAAAACTAAGCCCAACAAAACAGAAATAAAAGTGAGGGTGGACAGGGAAGCCCTGGTGGCACACTGGTCGAGAATTCACCTGCCAATAGAGGAGATGTGGGTTTGATCTCTGGGTCGGGAAGATCCCCTGGAGAAGGGAATGGCAACCCATTCCAGTATCCTTGCCTGGAATATCCCATGAACACAGGAGCCTAGCGGGCTACAGTCCATGGGGTCACAGGAGTTGGACACAACTTGAGCTTGAGCATGAGCACACACCTCACTGATTTGCAGAGAGAGCTGAGTGAGGTGACACGACGCCCACAGGACAGGGCTGGCCAGGTAATGAGCGCACAGAGCCTGTGACCCTCAGGCCACTCTGACTAGCGGATGCTGGTTGTGGCTGTTGAAAATCAGGGTTCTTGGCAGGGTGATGCCTTGCGACACTGGCCAGGGAGGATGACCTCTCTGATCCACCCATGAAATAATAAAGACACTACTTTCCAGCCTAGAGGCAGGGGCAGACCTTCTCCTGCCATCTCCAGCACCTGAAAACCCCTGTTTGAGCCACTGAGGGGTTGGTGACCTTAGATGTTAGCCTTTTAGGAGGATAAGACATCACGGCAAGCGTCTCTTCACTTCGCTATGGTCCAATGCCTTCACTCACCCCTCATTCATGCATCGTTTCAAAAGCCCAGGAGGCCTTATTTAGCACATTATAAGCTGTGCCCTGGTACCCCTGGTACACCAGCTCTAAGCCTGGTGGGTGAGGAACACACAGGAGCAGGCGAGTCTGGTGCAGTGGGAGGTGCCGGCTGCAGAGATGCCTGGAGTCTAGGGAGCTCCGAGCAGGGCTTGTCCGAACCTATTTGATCTCTGGGTCGGGAAGATCCCCTGGAGAAGGGAATGGCAACCCATTCCAGTATCCTTGCCTGGAATATCCCATGGACACAGGAGCCTAGCGGGCTACAGTCCATGGGGTCACAGGAGTTGGACACAACTTGAGCTTGAGCATGAGTACACACCCCACTGATTTGCAGAGAGAGTTGAGTGTGGTGATATGACGCCCACAGGGCAGGGCTGGCCAGGTAATGAGCGCACAGAGCCTGTGACCTCCAGGCCACTCTGACTAGCGGATGCTGGTTGTGGCTGTTGAAAATCAGGGTTCTTGGCAGGGTGATGCCTTGAGACACTGGCCAGGGAGAATGACCTCTCTGATTCACCCATGAAATAATAAAGACACGACTTTCCAGCCTAGAGGCAGGGGCAGACCTTCTCCTACCATCTCCAGCACCTGAAAACCCCTGTTTGAGTCACTGAGGGGTTGGTGACCTTAGATGTTAGCCTTTCAGGAGGATAAGACATCACGGCAAGCGTCTCTTCACTTCGCTATGGTCCAATGCCTTCACTCACCCCTCATCCATGCATCATTTCAAAAGCCCAGGAGGCCTTATTTAGCACATTATAAGCTGTGCCCTGGTACCCCTGGTACACCAGCTCTAAGCCTGGTGGGTGAGGAACACACAGGAGCAGGCGAGTCTGGTGCAGTGGGAGGTGCCGGCTGCAGAGATGCCTGGAGTCTAGGGAGCTCCGAGCAGGGCTTGTCCGAACCTGCCTGCGGAGGCCGGGCAAGCTTCACAGAGTGGCACTGATCTGGGAAGGAAGAGGGGGCGTTGTTAGGATGTCATGGTGGGAAGAGCACACCAGACAGAGGGAACAGCGCCTGCAGAGTCTCAGAGACTGGGAAGCGTCTGGCCTGTTCAAGGAAGAGCACATGATCTGGAATGGCTGGAGGATGGGGTGTGTGTTAAGGGGTGGAGCAGAGGAGGCTGGAGAGGCTGGTGCCTGGCAGACAATGACGGCACCTTTCAGAGCCTGTTTATTGCTCCAGTTGAGGGGGAGCTCAATCCCTGTCAAACCAATGCTGGGAACCAACTCTTGAGTGCCTACTGTGTGCTTTGTGCAACTCAGCCCCTCTCAGGTCCTTTCTCAGGAAGTGCCATCTCCCCACCCGAGGGATCTGCCTAGACTTGTGCTCCAGGCCTGATGACACTCTAAGGGTCTGAGAGGCTCCAGCTCAGCTCCATGCTCAGCCCCAAGCTCAGTGCCAGGCGTGGGGGGTGAGCACGTGTGTCCGTGGGTGAGCAGTCTTGGAAGAGCATCCTCCCACTGACCTGTTCTGTGGAAAAAAAAAAAAAAAACTTAGCAATTTTTTTTACCAAAATTGACAAACTGACTCTGAAATTTATATGGAAATTTTAAGGATGAAGAATAGAGCAAATAATTTTGAAAAAGAACAAAATTGGAGGACCAATACTGCCTGACTTTGAAACATACTATCAAGCCACAGTAATCAAGATAGCGTGGCACTGATGCAAGGTAGGCACACAGATCAAAGAAAAGAAACTGAAAGTCATAAAGAAAGCCGTGAAATTCATGGTGAATTGATTTTTAACAAAAGTACAAAGACAATTCAGGGTCTTGTAGAATTCTCAGGGCACGTTTGACCATTGGTTCAATCTTGTCAACAAATGATGTTGGGATAGTTGGCTACCGACATGAACTTAAACCCTCACCTCATTCCATACACAAAAATTAACCCTAAATGGATCAAAGACTTAAATATAAAAGCTAAAACCATAAAACTCCCAGAAGAAAACAAAGGAATAGATCTTTACGACCTTGTGTTAGGCAAAGAATTCTTTGCCTTTTTGGAAGAGACCAAGAAGAAGATCAGTAAAAAAAAAAAAAAAAAAAAATCAGCAAATTTCCTTTGTCAAAATTTTTTAAACTATTTCAAAGGACATCATTAAAAATATGAAAAACAAGCCCACAGACTGGGAGGAAATATTTGTAAATAGCATACTGATTAAGGTATTATACCCAAAGTATATCAAGAATACCTCTCTAATTTAATAATAAGAAGACAAACAACCCAATTTTAAAATAGGCTAAAGACTTGGGTAGAGATTCATGAAAGAAAATATATGAAAGGCTAATTAGCTCATAAAACATGATTAACATATTCAACTAATGAGATTAGTCAGGAGGTAAATGCAAGCTAAAGCCAACAGGGAGATACCAACTCACACCCACTTGAATGAATATACTTTTTTTCAAGGACAGTATCAAATATTGTTAAAGAAGTGGAGAAACAGAAACCTTCTTATATTGCAGGTAGGAATGTAAAACGTACAGTTGCTTTGGGGAAACAATATGGCAGTTTCTTAAAAAGCTAAACACAAACTTATAACACCCAGCAATTCCATTCTCAGGAATCTCCCTAAGAAAGACAAAAAAAAAAAACCTATGTTCACAAAAGAGGTTCATATGCATATGTTTATAGCAGCGTTATTCATGACAGCCAAAATGCAGAATAACCCAAATGTCTATCAACTTTGAGTGGATACATAAATGTGAGTATCCATCCAGCAGAATATCACTCAGCAATAAAAGGGAACAACTGACCTATCCTACTCATGAATGAACCTCAGATCTATTATGCAAATAAGCCAGCTACAAAAGACTATATACAGTAACAGTCCCTTTATATGGAGAGTCCACAAAAGGCAAACTTACAGTGACAGAAATCAGACCTTGAATGCCTAGGACATTATGTGTCTTTGGAGAAATAAGGATTCAGTTCAGTTCAGTTCAGTCGCTCAGTCGTGTCCGACTCTTTGCGACCCCATGAATCGCAGCATGCCAGGCCTCCCTGTTCATCACCAGCTCCCAGAGTTCACTCAGACTCACGTCCATCGAGTCCGTGATGCCATNTCTCAAGAGGCAGGTTAGGTGGTCTGGTATTCCCATCTCTTTCAGAATTTTCCACAGTTTATTGTGATCCACACAGTCAAACTGCTAACAAACATAAGGGCGCTCACTGTGATAGAAATGTTCAATAACTGGATTTTGGTGATGGTTACACAACTCGTGTGTGTGAAATATTCTTTGATATTATACATAAACTACACTACAATGCCTTTTATTAAATAAAAGAGAACATTTTAGATACAGCAAATTTTAATTAAATAAACATAGTTAAGATCAAAAAGATAAATTAGACACTGCCAGCTTATCTTCAGCCCTTGCCTTAAGCAGGCTAATCAAAACAACTTGAAATATACAAATGAGTCTTTCCCTGTTCTATGAAGCAGTAAATGGATATCCTTAGTACTTAAATATATTAATATAATCTGTTATATAGACCTAACTATAAAACCAGTCTCCTAGAGGTTTTGAGATGGCATTCACCATCTCTGTAAAGGGTTGAACATTACCAGTCAAATTTAGTCATATGTTTACAAAGGGAAAACAGTGTTAAAATATTGTTTTCTTTTTTAGTTTTTTGGCCACTTGCTGAATCAAAATTACTATCAAAATTCAAAAAGCTGATCATGATTTAGCCACAAGCCAATCTTATTTAAATCAGGACTTTCCAACAGAAATATTCTATCAGCCTTTTATGATCTGAATTCTTGTATATGCAATCAATTTAGATGCTGTACATATAAAAAGGTCATAGACATTTTTATTTTGTAATACATAAGTAGCTGTCTTGACATAAGCTATCAAGTCTGAGAAACCTGTATGCAGGTTAAGAAGCAACAGTTAGGACTGGACATGGAACTGTATATTGTCACTCTGCTTATTTAACTTATATGCAGAGTACATCATATGAAATGCCAGGCTGGATGAATCACAAGCTGGAATCAAGATTTCTGGGAGAAGTATCAACAACCTCAGGTGTGCAGATGATAGCACCTTAATGGCAGAAAGTGAAGAGGAACTAAAGAGCCTCTTGATGAGGAAGAAAGAGAAGAGTGAAAAAGCTAGCTTAAAGCTCAATGTTCAGAAAAATAAGATCATGCCATCCAGTCTCATTACTTCATGGCAAATAGATGGCAGAAAAATGGAAACAGTGACAGATTTTATTTTCTTGGGCTCCAAAATCACTGTGGACGGTGACAACAGCCACAATATTAGAAGACACTTGCTCTGTGGAAGGAATAATATGATAACCTAGACCAACCTAGACAGCATATTAAAAAGCAGAGACATTAATTTTCCAACAATCTAGTCAAAGCTATGGTTTTTCCAGTAGTCATGTATGGATGTGAGAGTTGGACTATAAAGAAAGCTGGGTGCAGAAGAATTGATGCTTTTGAACTGTGGTGTTGGAGAAGACTCTTGAGAGTCCCTTGGACTGCAAGGAGATCCAACCAGTCCATCCTAAAAGAGCTCAGTCCTGGGTGTTCATCTGAGGGCCTGATCTTGAAGCTGAAACTCCAATACTTTGGCCAACTGATGCGAAGAGCTGACTCATTTGAAAAGACCCTGATGCTGGGAATGATTGAAGGCAGGAGGAGAAGGGGACCACAGATGATGAGATGGTTGGATGGCATCACTGACACAATGGACATGGGTCTGGGTGGACTCCGGGAGTTGGTGATGGACAGGGAGGCCTGGCGTGCTGTGGTTCATGGGATCGCAAAGAGTTGGACACGACTGAGTGACTGAACTGACTGAACTGAGACAGCATATCATAAAGCAGAGATATTACTTTGCCTACAAAGATCCATATAATCAAGACTATGGTTTTTCCAGTAGGGTGTGAGAGTTGAACCATAAATAAGACTGAGTGCTGAAGAATTGATGCTTGTGAGATCCACAAGATCTTGTGAGAAGACTCGTGTGAATCCGTTGGACAACAAGGAGATCAGACCAGTCAATACTAAAGGAAATCAACGCTGAATATTCATTGGAAGTACTGATGCTGAAGCTGAAGTTCCAATACTTTGGCCACCTGATGTGAAGAGTCGACTCATTGGAAAAGACCCTGATGCTGGGAAACATTGAAGGTGGGAGGAGAAGGGGGTGGCAGAGGATGAGATGGTTGGATGGCGTCACCAACTCCATGGACATGAGTTTAAGCAAACTCCGGGAGATGGTGAAGGACAGGAAAGCCTGGCCTGCTGCAGTCCATGGGGTCGCAGAGAGTTGGACATAACTTAACGACTGATCAACAACAGAAATCAAGTCTGCTCTTTCTACCTTCTTAATGCCAGTGAAGGTTATTTTTGTTCCAAGGATGTACTACATATGAGTCTCTGAATACTCCGTCCATGTCTCTTCTTCCCGGAGATGCCTTTGTCCTTGTGAGCACCTGCATAAGAGAGTCTAGGGGCTTGAACTGCATTGCACCCAGAGCATGGGGGTTTGGCCCAGCCTAGTGCTTGTCCCTTTTCCACAGTATGGTACTGGGTACATTTCTGAGAAATCATCTTGCCCTTCTCAACATCACCCACTTTTAAATTGTTCCTTGGTCACGTGTGATACAAAATTTCCAGATACAAGTCAGATGTGCACTCTCTCCACAACTTTTTAAAGATTTTTTTTTAATGTGGACCATTTTAACGTCTTTATTGAATTTGTTACAATATTGTTTTGTGTCTTGGTGTTTTGGTCATGAGGCAAGTGAGAAACTAGCTTCCCATCCAGGGATTGAACCTGGACCCTCTGCATTGGAAAGACACTCTCTCCACAACTTTTTAAAGATTTTTTTTTAATGTGGACCATTTTAACGTCTTTATTGAATTTGTTACAATATTGTTTTGTGTCTTGGTGTTTTGGTCATGAGGCAAGTGAGAAACTAGCTTCCCATCCAGGGATTGAACCTGGACCCTCTGCATTGGAAAGTGAAGATTTAACCACTGGACCACCAGGGAAGTCCCAACAACTCTTGAAGTTTACTAAAACTCACTGATTCAGACTCTTAAAGTGGATGGAGTTTATTATAAATTATACCTCAATAAAACCAGTTACTTTAAAATATAACTTCATGGAAATGCCCACACAGGGCTGGTTAAATGAAGAAGACAATAGGTGATGAATACGGCCCTCTGCCAGCTCTCGTTTTCTTCTGAGAATAAAGGGCAGGAGCTGGAGAGCGGCTTTAGCGTTTTAGACTAGCCAAAGCAAGAGCAGCTCCCTCAGCTCTCACAAGAAACACCCGGCTCCCGCCTGGCCAGGCCTGGCCTCTCCACCATCAGTCCCCACCATGGTCCCACACCTTATGTCCTTCTCAGACACACTGGCCTTTTAGGCTTCATACTGACATAGTCCTTCCCACCTCAGGGCCTTTGAATATGCTATCACTCCTGCCAGAAACATATTTTGCTTTCTGCCTGCTTAACATCTACTCAATCTCAGACCTAGCTCCATTGTCTCCTCCTTGAAGAAGGCTTCCCTGATTTCCTACGCTTGGTCAAAACCCTCTGTGAATTGGTGTCATGGACCCTATGCCTTTCTCCCTATATAATTTACCACAGTAGCAAGTTTTCATTTATTTGTAACATTATTTGATTCATGTTAGATCAGTTACAGGCCCAAATGGTGGCTCAGAGGTTAAAGCGTCTACGTCTAATGCGGGAGACCTGGGTTCAATCCCTGGGTCGGGAAGATCCCCTGGAGAAGGAAATGGCAATCCACTCCAGTATTCTTGCCTGGAGAATCCCATGGACAGAGAAGCCTAGTAGATTACAGTCCACGGGGTCGCAAAGAGTCGGACACGACTGAGCGACTTCACCTTCACCTTCACCTAGATCAATGTGAAGTTACTCTGAAAATCGGGACCATGTCTAATTTGCTCACCACTGTACCCCATGGCTCACGCAGTGCCTTGGGGTACAGTGGGGTACTATGGGGACACATAGTAGATACTCAGTTAATTGTTAAATGACATGCCAAAAGTTAAAATTCTAAACTTCTTAAGATCAAGGATTGTAGTATTTAAAAATTCTCTCATTTTTGAGATATAACATCTCTTCACATTATGTAATTATTATATTCCTGATTATTATATGCAACTATTATATTCATGTGCCAGAGAACAAAAATTCTACAAAACAACTAGTAAAACTTGACACTGCAGTTTACAGTTTTATCAATTAAGGAGTTTTTCTCCTCTCTAGCCAGGCTGGACAAGAAAAAAGGAGAGAATGTATGAATTACGAATATCAGAAATGAAAGAGTGGTCATCACTACTGATCCTATTCACATTAAAAGAATACTAAGACAGGGATCAAGACCATCCCCATGGAAAAGAAATGCAAAAAAGCAAAATGGCTGTCTGGAGAGGTCTTACAAATAGCTGTGAAAAGAAGAGAAGCGAAAAGCAAAGGAGAAAAGGAAAGATATAAGCAGCTGAATGCAGAGTTCCAAAAAATAGCGAGAAGAGATAAGAAAGACTTCCTCAGCAATCAATGCAAAGAAAGAGAGGAAAACAACAGAATGGGACAGACTGAAGATTTCTTCAAAAAAAATTAGAGATACTAAGGGAACACTTCATGCAAGGATGGGCTCGATAAAGGACAGAAATGGTATGGAGCTAACAGAAGCAGAAGATATTAAGAAGAGGTGGCAAGAATACACAGAAGAACTGTACAAAAAAGATCTTCACAACCAAGATAATCACGATGGTGTGATCACTCACCTAGAGCCAGACATCCTGGAATGTGAAGTCAAGTGGGCCTTAGAAAGCATCACTATGAACAAAGCTAGTGGAGGTGATGGAATTCCAGTTGAGCTGTTTCAAATCCTAAAAGATGATGCCGTGAAAGTGCTGCACTCAATATGCCAGCAAATTTGGAAAACTCAGCAGTGGCCACAGGACTGGAAAAGGTCAGTTTTCATTCCAATTCCAAAGAAAGGCAATGCCAAAGAATGCTC
>SJYT01042623.1:619852-634225 GCA_006410635.1 Cephalophus harveyi
GCTGAAACTCCAGTACTTTGGCCACCTCATGCGAAGAGTTGACTCATTGGAAAAGACTCTGATGCTGGGAGGGATTGGGGGCAGGAGGAGAAGGGGACGACCGAGGATGAGATGGCTGGATGGCATCACCGACTCGATGGACGTGAGTTTGAGTGAACTCCGGGAGATGGTAATGGACAGGGAGACCTGGCGTGCTGCGATTCATGGGGTCACAAAGAGTCAGACATGACTGAGTGACTGAACTGAACTGAACTGAAGGTAATAATAAGGAAACAATTCTGTCTGATAGAATTTGATAACTTAGCTGAATTGGACTCATTCCTTGAAAGACACAAACTACCAACACTCACAGAAAGAAAAATGGATAACCTGAATAGCCCTTCAACTATTAGAGAAACTGAATCAATAATTATTTTTAAATCTTGTAAAAAAGCAAACAGTAGGCCTGGTTGGTTTCACTGGTGAATTCTACCAAATATTCAAGGAAGAAATATTATCAATTCTCTACAATCTCTTCCAAAAAAGAGAAACAGAGGGAACACATCTTAGTTCATCCTATGAGGTCAATAGCATGCCAATAACTAAAGACATTATAAAATATCTGCAGATCAGTATCTCTTACAAACAAAAAATTATCAATAAAATATTAGCAAATCAAATCTAACAATGTATAACAAACATGTCAACCAAGTGGATTTTATTCCAGGTTCGTGGGCTAGAAGACTTCATATTGTCAAGGATAGTTCAATATTTGAAAATACAAGGATAGTTCAACATTTGAAAATCAGTCAGTATAATCCACCATAGTAAAAGGCTAAAGAAGAAAAATCATACAATCATATCAGTCGATGCAGTAAAAGCATTTGACAAAATCTAACACTTATTCATCATCATCAAAAAAAAAAAACAAAAAACAAAGAAAACTCTCAGCAAACTAGGAATGGAAGAAAACTTCTTCAACACAATAAAGAACATCAACAAAATACCTACATCCAATATCATACTTAATAGTAAGATTAAGATCAAGAATGGGCTTCCCTTGTAGCTCAGCTGGTAAAGAATCCACCTGTGATGCAGGAGACCCCAGTTTGATTCCTGGGTCAAGAAGATCCCCTAGAGAAGGGACAGGCTACACTCCAGTATTCTTGCCTAGAGAATTCCATGGACTGTATATCCATCAGAGAAGGCAATGGCACCCCACTCCAGTACTCCTGCCTGGAAAATCCCATGGATAGAGGAGCCTGGAGGGCTGCAGTCCATGGGGTCGCTGACGGTTGGATACTACTGAGCGACTTCACTTCCACTTTTCACTTTCATGCATTGGAGAAGGAAGTGGCAACCCACTCCAGTGTTCTTGCTTGGAGAATCCCAGGGACAGGGGAGCCTGGTGGGCTGCCGTCTGTGGGGTCGCACAGAGTCGGACATGACTGAAGTGACTTAGCAGTAGCAGTAGCAGTATATCCATAGGGTCACAAAGAATTGGACATGACTGAGCAACTTTGAAAAACTGAAAGGTCAAGAATAATGTAAGGATGTCTCTTTCTAATCAGTCTGATTCAACATTATACTGGAAATCCTAGCTAGGACAAAGAAACATGAAAAAGAAATTAAAAGTGGGTATATCATAAAGGAAGAAATAAGGTGTCTTTATTCATAGTTGGAATGGTTTTCTACAGGAAAAAAAAAATCAGCCAAGATAAACCCTCCTAGAACTCATGAAGACCATATGACACAAGGTTAATATACAAAAGTCTGTTGTTTTCCTGCATACCAGCAATGAACAAATGGAATTTGAACTGTTTAAATACCACTTACAGTAGCACCAATAAACCAAAGAACTTACATATAAGCATAACAAAATAGAATTAGTGTCTATATAGTAAAAACACTGGTAAAAGAAAATTTTAAAGGTCTAAGTAAAAGATATAGTCCATATTCATGAACAGTGATTCAATAATGTTAAAACATCAGTTCTTCTCAACTTGACATATAGACTCAAATCAATACCAATCAAAATCCCAGTGAGTTATTTCATGGATATTGGCAAACTGATTTTTGTGGAAAGGCAAAGGACCCAGAAGAGCCAACATAATGCCGCCAAAAATAACAAAGTTGGAGGACTCACATTATCCAATTTCAAGACTGACTGTAAAGCTACAGTTTTCAAGATAATGAATGCTGGACACTTAGATCAATGGAACAGAAAAGAGAACAACAAAATAGACTCACGTAAACAGTTAACTGAATTTTTACAAAGGGGCATGGCAAGTCAATGGAGAAATAACGGTGGTTGCAACAAAAGGTGCTGGAGTAATTGTGGAGCTATTTGCAAAAAAAAAAAAAAAGAAAATGAACCTATCCTTCACAAAAATTCTCCTTTACAAAAATTAACATTATCCTTCACAAAAATTAACTCAAAATTGATCACAGACCTAAATGTAAAATTCAAACTATAAAACTTTAGAAGGAAACATAGGAGGAAATCATGGTGACTTTGGCAGCTACTCACTCTGCCATTCCTCAGCTACCCTATGGTCTATAGTTAAACCCCTTCTGGCTACCCCTCCAGTCTCAGAGACAATGAAGATAAACACAGCCCGACATTAGTCACACCAGTGAAAACAGAATTTCTTCAGTAACCAGTGACACTAGGTTTGACTAGCTCAGTTGGAATTCCATCACCTCCACTAGCTTTTCTCATCATGCTGTTTCCTAAGGCCCACTTGACTTCACACTCCAGGATGTCTGGATCTAGGTGAGTGCTCACACCATCGTGTTTATTTGGCTCATGAAGATCTTTTTTGCATAGTTCTTCTGTGTATTCTTGCCACCTCTTCTTAATATCTTCTGCTTCTGATTGGGCATTTTAAAGAGAGAATGATGGAGGAGGAAGGGAGATGGCAGGGGTTTGAGCAGAGTCAGGGAAGTGAAACATTACAGAAAGTGAGAAGGAAGATTGGTCCATGTTAAAAAAAAAAAAAAAAAACCATCTGGGTTTTCTCAGTGGCACTCAATGAGTTAAGCTCCTGCCCTCCCATGAAGGCTGAGAGACTGCAGTCATATCTTCAGGTGTTGGCTAGAAGAACAAATAATAACTGCTTTTGGCAGCCTGGAGTTTTGTCAAGCAGGCTCTTTAAGAGGGGCTGTGGACATCCTAGGGATGTGGCCTTGAGCTGTTAGAAACTATGTTAGTGTTTTGTTCAGTTCTTTATAGGCTAAGGTTAGGCCTAGTAAGAGGAGGGCCCTGGGGACCAAGGCTAGAGTTCAATCAAGGAAAGGGTTTTTGTCAGAAACCAGGGCCACGTCTTCATTCTGGGCTGCCAGTTCAACCTACTTATGATGCTTAGGGCTTTGCTAAATCTCCTGTGGCACCAGCTCTCCAGGTGAGTTCTTCTTAAAAGCCTTCTCTGCGAGAGAGTTGACAGAGCCAGTTTCCCTTGGAATATAGATCTTATTCATCTCTGTTCCCCTACAGTGCCAAGCGCAGCACCCAGCTCTTAGTAAGAACTTGGGAAAATATTGGTTGAATTGGACAGAACTTGAAACAGAAATTGAGCATGTTTTTAAGGATTGCATTGAAGCATAAAAGAAATGGGTTTATACATCAAAATCTTTTTCTGTAGGCCCCTGGTGAGTGCAGCATTTCAAGGAAGGCTTTGGCAAACCTTTTCTGTAAAGTGTGGAATTGCTTTCTATTGTGAACAGCTCTTCTTTGTAAGACTGTTTCACACACACGCATGAGCTTGTGTGCACAAATTACAGAGGTAATATGTGATTTTGGGTAGAAGGAAAGAGAGAGAGAGAAGAAAGAGTTAGGGAAGAAGAAAGGAAAGGAAGAAGGGAAGCAAGAAGCCAGGAAGGTAGGGCGAGAGGGGTGAACATGCAGTTGGATATACAAGCCTGAAGTTCAGGAAAAGGTCCAGGCTGAAATGTACATTTGGGAGCCATCAGTATATGAAAGGCATATAAAGCCACAAGTTGGTGAAGTGCCCAAGGGGGTGGGGAAGGATAAGGAGAAGAGAACATGGGGCAGAACCCTAGAATAACTCCAGGGTAATAGGTCAAGGAGCCAAGAAAAAACCAGCAAAGGAGACAGACAAGAAATCAGGGAGGCAGCAGTCAAGAGAGGGTGGGATTCCAGAGCAGAAAGGAGGAAAGATTTCAGAGAGGCATGAGCAACTATTCCAAATACTGATAGTTCAAATGTCATTGAAACTTGACCATTGGGTTTATTAATTCATGGCTAATTGGTGAGCTTGTCAAGAGCAGTTATGGTGGAGTGTGAGGGGCTGAAATCCAGTTAGAGTGCAGTAAAAAGAAAATGAGAAGAGGGAAATCAAAGATAGTAAGAACAGTGACTCCTTTGTTTTTACTGTAAAGGGATGCAAAGGTAGCAGAAGAGATTTAATACTGATTTTATTTGGGCGGATTAGAGAATGGTGTGTTTGTACATAGGTGGCCCTAGTGATAAAGATCCCACCTGGCAATGCAAGAAACATAAGAGACTCAGGTTCACTCCCTGGGTGGGGAAGATCCCCTGGAGGAGGGCATGGCAACTCACTCCAGTATTCTTGCCTGGGGAAGCCCCATGGACAGAGGAGCCTGGCGGGCTACAGTCCATGGGGTTGAAAAAAGTTGGATATGACTGAAGCAAATGAGCACGCACATGTTTGTACACTAGTTGGAATGATCCAGGAGAGATGGGAACATTGATGATGTAGGCAAAATGGGAAGGGATCTCAGGCACAAATAGCCTTGAATAAGGGACATGGAGTTCATGTAACACACAGGCCTCAATGCATGAGGAATTTTCCTGAGAGTCTCCCACAGATATACACCCAGCCAGATACCTATCTATGTATAAACCAAGACTATTAGAATCTTTATCATGCTGTTCACATTTTTCAGCACACTACTTCCTTTATTCAAAAACACATCAAGAATATTCTCCCAAGTCAAAACCTAGAGGCCAAATTCAATCATTTGAATGGCTGCTCAGTATTCAACGGTATGGCTGTACCATAATTTAAGTAACCAGTCTCCTACTGATGGACATTTAGATTTCTCCAATTTTGCTATTACAAATAACACCATTGCAAAGACCCTTACATAGCTTTGTACTCTATACTGTATTTCAGAATGAGCAACTCCCAGAAGTTAAATTTCTGAGACAAAGGATATGTGCATTTCGAATTTTGATAGACACTGACCAACTGTCCTCTGCTAAGACTGCATGCATGTGTGTGTGCTAAGTCACTTCAGTTGTGTCTGACTCTTTGTGACCCCATGAACTGTAGCCCACCAGGCTCTCCTGTCCATTGGATTTTCTAGGCAAGAATACTGGAATGAGTTGCCATGCCCTCCTCCAGGAAATCTTCCCAACCCAGGGATCAAACCCACATCTCTTACATCTCCTGCATTTGGCAGGATGGTTCTTTAACCACTAGAGCCACCTGGGAAGCCCCCTGCTAAGATTACCCCAATGAATATTCCACCAGCAGAATGTGAGAGAGGGAGTATAACACCAGGGGGTTGATTTGAGTTTGGATTTTCCATCACCAACATGCTTAAAGTGCTTCAGCCTGAATGTATGTGTCACAGCCATAAGTGACCAACTTTGGTCCTCTCATCTTCAGGCTCCAGAAATGTGCTGACTCCAGCAGGTCTGGGGAGCTGGGAAGGCAGAGAATTGGGATACCGAGAAAGGAAAGAGCAGACAACGTGGACAGAAGTGCAGATCTGAAGAGCTACTGGGTGTCCAAGGCAGGGAACTGGGCTCTAACCTGGTTCTTCAACACTGCTGTGGGGACCCAGGTAAATGGCTCAGCTGCTCACTTTCTGATCACAACAAATGTGTTTCTCTGGATCCAAGTGGAAGTGAAAGTTGCTCAGTTGTACCCAACTCTTTGTGACCCCATGAACTGTACAGACCATGGAATTCTCCAGGCCAGAATACTGGAGTGGGTAGCCATTCCCTTCTCCAGGGGATCTTCCCAACACAGGGATCGAACCCAGGTCTCCCGCATTGCAGGCGGATTCTCACCAGCTGTCTGGATCCAGGGAAGTGGCAGACATGAACATGAGATTGTAAATGTGGGGGCAGAAACTGTAGCATAGTCACCTTCCTCTTCTTTCTTACTAACACAACCCCAGTTTGGTTGGGGGCAGCAATTTCCCCTGCTTAAAATCACTGCATTTTCCACCCTTCTGCAGGCTGTCATGTGACACAGCTCCGGCCAATGAGATGGGAAAACACACAGCCTCACCCCCTGCAGGAAGTCATGTGGCACAATTCCTACCAATGAGACAGGGGTAGAGGTTGCTGCGGGGCATTCTGGGAAATTCCCTGGAAGGTCAGGGGCCTCTGGATTCTCCTGGTTGGCCACCAGCTGCCCAGGTTGAAAGGTAGTCTGAAGCTCACGTGGAACAGCCATGCTGTGACCTCAAGGGAGTCCACACACCCAAGGACTCTGAGGAGAGATAGAGGGGGAGGCTAGCCTGATGGCATTTTCAAGCTATTGGGTTTTGATCACCCCCCACCCCAACCCTCGCCCCATCCAGATGTCTCATTGGATGAAAAACACAACCCCTAACTTTTTGCATCTTCCTTGGTCAGATTTCCATTACCCTCAGGAAGGCCATTCCCAGCTGTAGGAATGGCAAGGTGACAAGCTACCAAAAGCTGGACTCCAGGCAACTTGACCACACCCTCTTCACCACTGACCAGCTGTGTGAGAGAGCCCAGAGCGCTGGGCCTCTCTGAACCTGGTTCTTATAAGTAGGGCGACAGTTCCAGGGACTCCAGTCTTGCTGGGATCTAGGAAGATAACAGTGACACAAACTCTTTGAAGGTTTCTGTCCTGAGACACAGAGAGCTGGCCTTTATCTCTGAATGGTGGGCAACTAACTTTGCACAACCCCTGCTTTCTGACCCTGTTGTTTCACGTTTAAATAGAAGGGTGGATACACCTTGCAAAGGGCTTCCCTTGTGACTCAGCTGCTAAAGAATCCGCCTGCAATGCGGGAGATCTGGGTTCAATCCCTGGGTTGGGAAGATCCCCTGGAGAAGGGAAAGGCTACCCACGCCAGTATTCTGGCCTGGAGAAGTCCATGGGATCGAAAAGAGTCAGACACGACTGAGTGACTTTCACTCACTCCCTCATTTAAGGGAGAGAGGTTGTTGGTGCATAAATGTGTGTAACTTAAGAGGGTTGATGGTCCCCACCAAGGGTCATGAGAAGGGCAGCTGAGGGCACAAGCAGTCAGCCAGATCAGTGGGTAGTGGGAGAGCATTAGCCTGGGAGCCAGGAGCCCTTCTACCTGGTTCGCTCTGCCTGCCTTGCAATGCCCTGCCTCTCCTGGGTCTCAGTCTGCCTCGTATAAGATGCAGGGTTTTGGCTAGATGACCATGGATAGCCTCGCCAGCTCTCATACCCCAGAGTTAATTTGTCTGCTTTCACAGACCTGCAGGGAGATAGGATCTGATGGCAGAGGTCGGGGTCAATTACTGATCAGGAGTGTGAAGTGTGAGGAGCCCCAGGATCCTCTGAGAGTCTCGAGCAGGGCCCAGCGGGGTGTATCTACTGCGACACCTGCTCATGTAGGAGAGAGGGTGGGAGGGACAGGCAGGTGATGAGGGACCCCCTTTTCCACTCAGCCAGGGCAGAGTGGACTCTGGCCCACGTAGCCTGTCCTGCCTATCTGAGTGAGAGCCAGGCTTGCCCTGCAGAGCTTTCATTGCAATTCTGCAGCTCCTCTGAGCAGATGGACACCAGCGGAACAACCTCTCTCTGGGAAGACCTAAGTCTTCTGCTAATGAACTGTGGGGCCCTGAGATGGTCACTTAAATTTTCTAGGTCTGTTGCCTTATCTCTGAACACAAGGATGTCAGAACAGGTGCTTTTGAAGATTCTTCCAACATGAAAAAATAGATTCTGGGTTTAGGATAATAGTAGTCACACTCTCATTAAACTGTTCGGAAGATGAAATAAGATCAGCCATATTTCACATCTACTAGGCTTTTCTCCCCACTAATCCCTTGATTTTACACATTTGTTTTTCTTGCCCTCCACCCGAAGGCCAGTAGAGGATATCTGTAAACCATTGCCACCTGGTGCCCTGGCACCCTTTTACTAGTAAAGCTGTAATTTCCCCCTGAGGATTTCCTCCTCCCCTGCGCTCAGCCCTTCTCTGGCTTAGGCTGGATCAACCCCACTTCCGGACTGCAGGATGATTCTTTGTTGGATTAAGCCAATCACCACATTTCTCTTCACTGACCCAGATCAGTTCAGGGATAAGTGTGTGGCCCTTGGAGCCAATAGAAATCAGCCCAGGACTTTTGATTAGTTGTTGAGGAAGCTCTCTCTGCTGGGCTTCAGTCTGGAGGGAAAACCATCTGGCCTCCAAGAAGGGGGACCTGAGCGTGACTCTGCAGGAGGCGGAGAGGCTAAAAGATGGAGGAGGTCCTGGCAGCAGCATCTGAGCCCCTGCAACAAGGTCGAAGTAAAGGCTCACCCCTGAGCTTGTCAGTGGCATAAACCAATAAATCCCTTCTGAGCTCAAGCCAGGTTGCACTGAGGTTCCTGTCACAGGAAGTGAAAGAGCCTAATGGCCGCCTCCCCTCCAGCATCTAAGTCTCCAAGCTGAGACCAGCACAAAACTTTGTTGTGTCAGCCTCTCCCCCAGGGGTGTGAGTCAGGGTCGTCTCCCGCTGCCCCTTCTCCCTCTTTTCTTTCCTCCCACAGAGGAAGCTGCAGAAACCACCCTGTAATGGCATCTCCAAGGGCGAGGGCACACTATCCCCAGACTCTAGTGAACCGAGCAGCCCCGTCCCCGCCAGCCCGCGTCACGCGGTGGCCCTGAGGGCTGCTGGCTCTGCACTCTGGCTTCCTGGTGCTGACGTGCCTTCTTCTGGCAGAAGGCGGATTTGAGCTGGGAAGCCACTGGTCATGCTTAAGACAGGGGTGGGGGGAAGCATTTATGCGGAACCCTCTAGAATCAAGGCTCTGGGAGAGGTCTTAGAAATGATCTTGTTCTGCAGTACAGACAGGCCGAGCGACTGGCCCTAAGTCACACAGTGGTCTGGAGGCTGAGTTAGGCCCAGAACCCAGATCTCCCTGAGGTCCAGTTGTTCCCTTCACTCTGCCATGGCTCCCTCCCAGGATTAGACTTGTTTCTTCCCCAGGTCCTAAGCAATGGTCCCAGAGAATCCCTGCTATCTCCAAGAACCTACACCACACTGAATGCTCCCAGTCATGTGCCAGGTCTTCCCAGTTAGCCCATTAACAGGCCCTGCATCAGTGGATGCAGAAGGGATATGGATGGACACCGCGTGGTCTGAGGCGCTCATTCCCAGGGCCTGTGGTGAATCTCTGAGCTCAGGCATCGCCCCTTTTCTCAGATATTATGGGTGCCCTCTTCACCCGGATCTCTAGGCACCACCTGCCCCCAGCCCTCACGGTGGGTGGAGCTCTGCCGGCTTTCAGGACACACCCTGCTCTGTTTTGTTTCTGGAAGGCCTAGACTGCCCTTGCCGGCCATCTCTCACCGGCCCCCAGTTCCTCTGAATGCCGTCTCGTATGAGCTCTGTCTGGGCTCCCTCCGAAGCTCTCCTGTCTGTTAGAGCAGAGAAGTCTATTGCCACTTCCCTGACTTTCCATATCTGGTTCTCCTCAATGCAGATCCACCTTCTCATCGCCCAGTGGTGCCCAGAGCCTCCTCAGACAATCAGCAGTGGGATAGGGGAGGCCCAGAAGCCAGGGCTCCCCATCCCCATCTCACCCAGCTCAGCAAGTCATCTGGCACCCACTTCAAGTCAACGGCCACTTATCCGAGCAGGTGCTGTGCATAGCACCATGCCGAGAGCTTCCCACAGCCCCTCTCCTGGGACCCTCACTAGTGCTCCGTGAAGGAGGCTTCATCAGCCCTCCTTCCAAGTGGAGAAACTAGCGACGTGCCCCAAGGTCACCTACCTGCCCCTAAGACACCCTGAAGGGGATGCACACACATCCTCCCACTGCCCCCGTCTACAGAGATGTGGTTTTCTGTAACCTCCAGGTACAGTCTCCCTTCTTCTATAATTGGCTGTTGTTTACCTGGAATCATCCCATGGATCCCGCTGAGTAAACGGCAGAGATCAGAGTTGCCTCCTGGAACCCAAGGGCAGGACCACGCAGTTGGCAGACCCCACAGCCCTGCTCCCAAGAGGTCCTTGTTTAACCACAGTTACCAGGGCGCTGAGTCTACAGGAGGCCTGCCCCACTTTGGACTTTTCAGCAAATCACAAGAGGACTTGTTATCAAAACTGATTTGTGGAGGTTGAAAGGCTTTGGATGAAGATCTCAGTGGTGGGACAGCTGTACTCAGGCAAAAACGCAAGGCCATGTGCTGTCTGGGTGAAACACGATGACTGTCATGAAATTTTAATTAAACCCTTATTGGCATGAATAACTGAGCACGAGAGTCAGGGTCGCTGACTTCCTCAGGCCTACTCAGGAAGGAGAGCTGGGGCAGCCTCAGCCTCGGAAGCAGGGCCCTGGGGGGATCTGCTGACGCCCCAGGTACAAGAGGGCCATGGTGGGACTTCACCCTCACGGGCCCCAAGAGCTTCCCCTTCATCCCTCCCTTCAGGGCAGTCATTTCTCCCCACTTCCTGTCTCTTTGACCTGGCCGGAAGCGGCAGGGGAGAGGAATAGATGGGAGAAGAGCCAGAAAAGCAAGAGGGCTTGAGGGTTGCAGGCTGGGTGGCAGTTGAACCTCGGGTATAAATCGTGATTCTCCAGCTTGCTGGCTGTGCCATCTTTCTTTATTTATTCTTAATTGAAGGATAATGGCTTTACAAAATTGTGTTGGTTTCTGCCACACGTCAACATGAATCAGCCATAGGCATACACACGTCCCCTCCCTCTTGAACCTCCCTCCCACCTCCCACCTCATCCCAACCCCTCCAGGTGGTCAGAGAGCACCGATCTGGGCTCCCTGAGTCACACAGCAAGTTCCCCCTGGCCGCCCACTCTACATATGGCAGCGTATATGCGACTCTGTGTACACGCTGCTCTCTCCATTCACCCCGCCCTCTCCCTTCTCCATGTCTGCATCTCCACTGCATGCGTGAGTGTGTGCTAAGTCTCTTCAGTCCTGTCTGACACTTCGCGACCCTATGGAGCATAGCCCGCCAGGCTCCTCTGCCCATGGGATTCTCCAGGCAAGAATACTGGAATGGGTTGCCATGTCCTACTGCAGGGGATCTTCCCAACCCAGGGCTAGAACCCATATCTCCTGCATCTCCTGCATTGGCAGGCAGATTCTTTACCCACTGAGTCACCTGGGAAGCCCACATGTCCATTGCCACCCTGCAAATAGGTTCCTCAACACTTCCAGACTCCACATATATGTGATATTCATTTTTTTTTCTCTCTCTCTGACCTACCGCACACTGTATAATAAGCTTTAGGTTCATCCACTTCATTAGAACTGACTCAAATATGTTCCCTTTTAATGACTGAGTAATACCCCACCGCCCACGTGCACCACAGCCTCGCTACCCACTCATCTGTCGAGGGACAGGCAGGCTGGCTCCATGTCCTAGCCACTGTAAACAGTGCTGCAGTGAGTATTGGGGTCACTCTGCCATCTTCAGCAAATCATTGTAACCTCTTTGAGCTTCAGTTTCCTTAACTGAAAACTGAGGACTATAATTCCCATCATTTTAGAAATGATGATTATTTTCTCCTTGCCTATCCCTCCCTGCTCAGCCTATAGCCCTGATAAGTTCCTCTCCCTCTTCCACCACCACCAGCAACCCTCAGCTTACAAACAGTATTGAGATGAACAGGGGGTCCACACTTGCCGAGCTATCAAATTTCCCCTCCTGGGAATCTCAGTTTGGAACATAGAGTCAGAGTCACCAAGCTCTGGTAGCAAGCTGGAAGTGCAAGGAGCTCAGGGCAGATGGAAGCTACCATTTTGGTGTGGTCACGGTGGCTCAGGGTGAGCAGAGATGCCCCCCGCCCCACCCACACACCCATGCTCATGAATGAGCACAATTGAAAACTGGAGAAATCCGAGCAAGATGGGTGGGTTACATCAATGTCAGTCTCCTGATTATGATATTGTCTTGCAGCTTTACAAGATGTTACTATTAGGGAGAAATGGATAAAGGGAACACAAGATCTGTCTTATTCCTTTCTTTTTTTAAACTAAACTAAATGTCAGTTCCTCCACAGGTTGATAGGTGCTTTCCTGGCTGGGGGCTGTGGTAAAATCCGTCTGGCCTAAATGATGTGGGCAGGGCTCCCATTAGATCCAGTGGAAGAAGGGGTTTATGTGGGCGCCACCCGTTGCCAAGTAGGGCGAATAGAGAAACCGGGCCTGGGTCTCCTTCTTCTGTAGAGCGGGGCAGAGGCATCTAAGACATCCTGCTACCATATTGTTCCTCCAGTCCTGGGGTTCCTAACCCATCTGCCTTCCTCTGTCCACTTTTCAGAGTGCCCCTTTGGTTCTCTTGTTATTCCCAACAATGATAGTTACACCCTAGGGAAGAACAGGAAAAGATCACTGTATAATTTCCTATAACTTCATAGGGCTCTTCAATTACCCCCACCCCCTAAAAGGTTAATTTTTAAAATAAAATAAATGTATGCCAGAAAAAGTAAATAAATAAGACTAACACTATCAATCTCATTGGATCATTGTAAGAATTAAGTAAATTAATATATGCAAGAACTTAACGCATGCTTGGCATGCAAGGGTGCATGACAGATATTCATTCTTCTCCAGTAATTTAGAAATGTCATGTTCCTAATTTTTTTTTGTAGCTCAGAGTATATTTTTTCCCTAAGGCTTTGTTATAGACTGGGGTTAATCCAAAAGTCCTAATGGCTTCTGTTACTGCTAAGCATGACAACAAGGCTTCTTTGGGGAAATGTAGCCCAAACTCCTCCCTTCCCTGGGCCATACCCGAGACATGTGGGAAAAAAAGTGCTTGGGTACCCAAAGCAGAGAGAGCAAAGCAGAGTGAGACCAGGCTCTACAGTCATGAAGAGCCAGAGTCAGCGGAAGCCCGGAGCCTGAACGCGCCTCCCACTCAGGTCCCATTTAGAACACCGGTGATGCCACCCACAGTGATCGGCAGAGGGGTGGGGGTTGGGGCAGGGACCTTTTGTGTGCCAGGTTGTGTGTGTCCCACCCCATTAATTCTCACCACCACTCTCCAAGGAAGGGACTATGTGAAGCTGTTTTACAGCTCAAGGAACTGACACAGACTGAGACCCCCTCCTCCCTGGGGCCGCGGGGGAGTCTTGGGCTCACAGAGAAGCCTCCATCTGAGTATCACTTGTCCTGGGGCCCAGATCCCTCTTTCTAGGTCTGCACCGCATCCTCCCTTCTCCTCCTCCCCTGAGCCCTGGGCTGTCGCTTCCTTAATGTGCCTACTTTAATTATTACCTCCAAAGAAGACTTGATCCAGGAGGCACACCCAGAAGACCTGCTTCTGATAACTGAAGCCATCCTGCCTCCCTTAGATGCAAAGGGAGCCCCTGGAGAAACACACCACTAACCTCTGCCAGGGCTGAGCAAACCCTGGCATGGTGCATCCCCACCCTGACCCCATCCTCACAGGCGCTGGACCTGCGTGGGGAGGGAGCAGGGGCTGAAGCCCAGCTTTCTACAGAGCCAAGAGGTCAATCCAGGACTCTGCACGGCCAAGAATGGGGTGGGTGGGGCCGGAGGGATCCGCACACAGCCAGTAGCAGCTCCAGGCTGTGCACTCCCAGTGGGCCCCTGAGACCCAGTCACACCTGGCCTGGCCAGACCCATCAAGGGACACTCCTGGGTGTTCAGGCATCCCTAGGGACCCTGCTCAGGCTGACAGAACGTGGTCCACTGGAGAAGGGAATGGCAAGCCACTTCAGTATTCTTGCCTTGAGAACCCCATGAACAGTATGAAAAGCAAAATGATAGGATACCGAAAGAAGAACTCCCCAGGTCATTAGGTGCCCAATATGCTACTGGAGATCAGTGGAGAAATAACTCCAGAAAGAATTAAGGGATGGAGCCAAAGCAAAAACAATACCCAGTTGTGCATGTGACTGGTGATAGAAGCAAGATCCGATGCTGTAAAGAGCAATACTGCATAGGAACCTGGAATGTCAGGTCCATGAATCAAGGCAAATTGGAAGTGGTCAAACAAGAGATGACAAGGGTGAATGTTGACATTCTAGTAATCAGAGAACTGAAATGGACTGGAATGGGTGAATTTAACTCAGATGACCATTATATCTACTACTGCGGGCAGGAATCCCTCAGAAGAAATGGAGTAGCCATCATGGTCAACAAAAGAGTCCGAAATGCAGTACTTGGATGCAATCTCAAAAA
>SJYT01042623.1:635968-698414 GCA_006410635.1 Cephalophus harveyi
TCAGTCCTGGGTGTTCATTTGAAGGAATAATGCTAAAGCTGAAACTCCAGTACTTTGGCCACCTCATGCGAAGAGTTGACTCATTGGAAAAGACTCTGATGCTGGGAGGGATTGGGGGCAGGAGGAGAAGGGGACGACCGAGGATAAGATGGCTGGATGGCATCATGGACTCGATGGATGTGAGTCTGAGTGAACTCTGAGAGATGGTAATGAACAGGGAGGCCTGGCGTGCTGCGATTCATGGGGTCACAGAGAGTCGGACACGACTGAGCGACTGAACTGAACTGAGGGCCCCTGCTCCTAACCAGGCACTACTCCTCGCTTCCCTCTCTGCCTTGGCTGTGGGACTCAGCTTTCCTGGGCCTGACTCCCAGCTTCCCCCTGGACTCTGCTGTGGAATAGTCCTGCCCCAAATCCAGGCTCTGTCTGGGATGGGAGCCATCCTCTGACTTGACCTTCATGATGCACCCCAAGACCAGCCTCGGGAGCCCAGCCAGCCTGTTCCCTGGGCCATCCCACCCCACACCCTGGCAGGAAGAGCTGGGCTTCCCTGCAGACTCCCTGTAGGCAGCACTCAGGTTGGACATGGGTGAGCGTGTGGGCTTGGGGATCGATCACACTGCTAGGCATTCTTCTGCTCCATCACTTCCTGTCTGTGTCATTCAGGCAGGTTAGTAACCTCTCTGAATCCCAGCTCCCTCATCGTAAGATCCTTTTCCCGCTATAGACCTCAGCTTCCCCTCTGCAAATAAAAAAAAAAGGCACACGTCACTGGCTCATCCTTTTCTGTGTTTTTGACAGAGTGTGAGCTCCACAGGGCAGGGCCAAGCTCATCTTGCTCGCCACCATGTCCAGCCGTCCAGCATGCAGTAGGCCCTCAGTAAGCACTTATCACATCGATGTACAAACAAGGTGCACACTCACCACCCTGCTGCCCAGCATGTGCTCTGTGGACCAGCAGCATCACCTGGAGCACGTTAGAAGCGCAGCATCTCTGAGCCCACCCAGCCTCCTGCATCAGAATCACACCTGCACGACCCAGGGAGTCACAGCACATTGGGCCCAGCGGGGCCCCCTCTCCGCCCACAGGGAGGGCCGGGTTTAGGTGGGATGCGTGCAGATCCAAGTGGCCTAGTGGCAGTGGGAGGCTGTCTGCCACTGCCAGGGGGCTGGGTTGGCCTCGGTTAAGTGAGGACGGAGTTTGCTGTTCAGAGTCCAGGTGCTCCATGCACAGGAATGTTTCCTTGTGATCGTAGCAGACGCTGCGGGAGCCCCTCCTGGGTTCCCTGGGCACGCGCCCTCACACACCAAGGAAGGCAGTCGCCTGAGGACACCTGCAGCTCTGTGCCTCCTGTTCCTCCACTAGAGCACGTCCAACAACATTCACTCACAAAGCAGTGTCCACTACGCGCCGGGAGCCGCGTCAGGCTGGGGACCCAGCTCTGAGCGGGACAGGGAAAGGCCCGTCCTCGTGGAGCTGAAGTTCGGTGGGGAAGCGTGAGCGGACGCAGCTGTGTCCAGAGGCAGGTGGTGGCAGGAGCCACGGGGACACAGGGCGGGGCGACAGCGCGCGGGGCAGAGGCGGCCGCGGCCTCGCTGTGCGCAGAGGGAGGAGGGCGCCAGGGCTCGTCCCGCCTGAACCTCCGGCCCCACGCAGAGCTGGGCACGGGCTGCCCGCGGACAACACCTGCCGACTGAGCGTCAGAGGGAGGGAGCCCCCTCCCCACGCACTTCTGTGAGGGAGGGGTGGACAAGCCGGGCGGAGGGCTAATCTCTGTTCTCCAGCCGCTGATGCGATGTCTCCACACCTCCACGTTCCTGGAGAACTGGGGCCCCGGCACCCCCTTTTCTCAAGGTCTGCAGGCTCTTTGCAGCAGATGGGGGAAAGGGGTGAGGAGGGAGCAGGCCGCCTCCTCGTCTTTCTTTCCCAGGCAAAGCCATTACCCCCTGGAAGAGAGAAGAGTGACTCAGATACTCCACCACCCCAGTCGGGGCAGGCCCGGGGTGGGGACGGAGCAGGAAGTGCTGTATTCCAAGGCAGTGAAACTGATTCACGGTGTACATTCACGTCTTGAATGCAAATGCAGGCATCTATGGCAAGCCACAAGAGTTCAGCACACGTGGTCCACAGGCCCTCATCACCCTCCCCGTCTTGATGCCTGACAGCCCTTTATTCCCTGTATCGCGCGTTTCAAAAGCATTGTTTTTCTCCATTTGATATAGTGAAATTCATTTAAGGTTCTCATGGTTATTTCATGTCTCCAAGCATACTTTTCATGGGAAGATCAGTTCCAAGAAAACATTTAAAGCCTGTGGAAGTTAGATCCATTAACAAATGCTAAGTGGCCAGTCGCTGACGGAGGGGGCCTTTGACTAAGGCCGAGAAGTGACAGCTCTGCTGGGAGCCCTGAAATAAGGTTCGGTAAGCCTTTTCTTTTCCCTCTGCCTGAAATTAAAGTTCGTTTGGAGACCAAAGAAGATGATCGGAAGGACAGATAGCCAGTCCGGTGTGGTAAACGGGGGAGGGGCTCCCAGATCTCTCCCTGGAAAGGGTCTGTGCTCTGCAAAGACAAAATATTTTGGTAATTGTGTGGATCGAGGGGCTCCTCGTAGTGTGAATCAATCATCTTCACGTGCAAGCAAGCGGTGGGAGCAGGGGGACCTGAATGTCACCTCAACGCCAGAGTTCACCGGGGTAAGGAAGGCCAGGTCGGGGGTTATGAATCAGCAGAGATCATTTCTGGAAGGAGAGAGAGGGCTGGAAGGGGTTATGAATCAGCAGAGATCATTTCTGGAAGGAGAGAGAGGGCTAGCCTAGAGAGGCAGACCACTAACTGACGGAGATAAACGATGGGGTTCATTCCAAAGTGCTGAAAAGAGATAACAGCCAGACCTCCATCTGATGACAGATCCACTCAATAAAAATAATAACAACATCAGCTTCCAGCCACCAGGATTGTATACACTCCTGACCCTTTTGGTGCTTTACACATGTTTCTTCATTATTGGAATATCATTGACATAAAATAAATTACATGTATTTAAAATGTTTTGGTATACATTTATCACTGCAATCAAGATAATCAATGAACCCATCACCTCCCCAAAGTCTTCTCGAGCTGCTTTACACTCCCTCTCACCTGTCCATCTCTGCCCTCCTCCGTCTCCATTGGACAGCCATGGATCTACTTTATAGCACTATCAATAAGTTGGCATTTTGTAGCATTTTATGAAAATGAAATCATAGAGCAGTGTTCCTTTATATCTGGCATCAGTGTAATTATTTTGAGATCCATCCATGCTGTTGCATGTATCAATAGTTATTTTATTGCTGAGTAGCATCACATTATATAGACAGGTCAAGTTTGTTCATCCATTGACCTACCAGAGGGCATTTGGGTTGTCTCTAGTTTGAGGCTGTTGTATTTAAAGTTCCTATGGACTTTCAGGTTCCCACTGGGTGAATAACTGGGAGTGGATGAGCTAGACCATACGGTAGATGTTTAGCTTTATAAGAAACTGCTGAACTGTCCTCCAAACTGGTTATACCATTTTTAACATCCCACCAGCAATGTATGAGAGCTCCAGTTCTTCCACACCCTGGGCAAAACTTGGTATGATCCATCTTTTAAATTTTAGCCACTGTAATACCCCAGGTCTACAGAGGCATTTCACGGTGGTTCTAATTTGAGCTTTCCTAATCACTCATAATGTTCAGCATTTTTTCACACACTTATGTATTTGCCATTCATGGATCTTCTTTGATGAAGTATTCAGCTCCTTTGCCTATTGCTTATTGGTTGTTTGAGAGTTCTTTACATATTCTAGGTCTAAATATTTTATCATATACATGTTTTGCAAACATTTTCCTCAAGTCCATGACCTATATTTTAATTCTCTTATTATCTAAGAATAAATGTTTTCAGCTGTCATTATCTTCAGTTTATCAGTGTTTTCTCATAAGGATCATGCTTTGTCAATCATATTTAAGAAAGCTTTGCTTAAGCCAAGGTCAAAAAGATTTTCCTCTCTTCTAGAAGTATATCATTTTTGGATTTATACTTAGATTTGTGATCCATTTTGAATTAAGTTTTTAAGTGATGTAAGATATGAACTCTTTTGCATAGGCATGGACTAAGCAGACAGCAAGATCAGAAGCACAGCAAAATCACTAATATCAAAGGAAGAAAAGCAAAATATCCTGTGTCCAACATGTGCCTTAAGAGAGACAATGAGTTTATGGACAATGCTGGGGCAGAGATCTCATCATCCAGGGTAAAGTTGTCTCCAGGGGTTGAAGGCACCTCCAACAGTGAGGTCCTTGACTGGGACCATGTCACCCCAGTGATGAGCTCTTGGAAGGAGTTGTCAGCTGGGATGTGGGACTGGAATGACCTGTCCAAATGGATACCACCCACCCACAGGTTGATGTGGGTCTCAGCATTTGCTCTTTCTGCATGAAAACAATGGCTTACTTTGAGGATTTGAGCCTCCAGACTGTAAACCAATGAAAACACCTAGACTGGTAGTAAGAAGATCCAGTCAACAGAAGGATATACAACTTCATCTGAGAGTGTTTTTGTTCTTATTCTTTGATGGAAGTTTAAATAGTTCAAAGGGGCCCCATATCAGATGAGCAGCTGTCCGGCCTGTGGCATAACCTCTGGGTAATATGTCCCATGAAAGTATGCACCTCCAACTGGCCTCCAGCCCTTAAGGAATGGGAGTAAGATCAAAACTTCATAAAGACAGGTTACAACCTGAGACAAGATAGAAACCTATCTAGGGGCCCATTGTTGGAACAGAATTTGAAAAGAAGTTGTTTGAGGTCATTACACCTCTCAATCAAACCAGTTATCTGGGACTCATCAGGAATAAGAAAGTTCTATTAAATACCTTTTGCAAGCACCCAGTATTGCTCACTTTGAAAAGTAAAATACACGTCTTTGTTACTACAAGTATTATCTGTAATCCCAAAGAAAGTAAGGGGTGTTAAGTTAGGCCTTGCACCGTGGCCTTAGTATACAGACAGTCGTGTGATGTTGATTTATATTTTGGGTGTCCGTGAGGCAAAAGTTTCCCAGGGTCATGATTTTGGTTCTGTTTGTTTTTATTTGATTTTACCCTTGAAGCTCTTACTTGCTCAGTCGTGTCTGACTTGTTGCAGCTCTATGGACTGTAGCCCACTAGGCTTTTCTGTCCATGGGATTTTTCTAGCAAGACTACTGGAGAGTGGGTTGCCATTTCCTACTCCAAGGGATCTTCCTGACCCAGGGACCAAAACTGCATCTTGTGTGCCTCCTGCACGGCAGGTGAATTTTACCTTGAAGGGAACAATTTTTAGGCCATGGCCCAACAATTTATAATAAACGTGAAAGTGGGGGCCACTTGTTGGCCAGGACACCCAGTGCAGAGATGATTGCCTGAAGTGTGGCCAAGTGTGCTGTTTCTTGGGTCCCCTCCTTTATCTGGGTCTTCCTGGCTAAAGGATGGAAAAGAGCAACATTTTACCATACTTCTATCGCCCATGATGGTTATCAGCACCCTTCACACAATCAATGAACTTTCATTCCTGTTCACTCAGTGAATCCCACAGGGATTTCCAAGTAGCCAAAGAGTCTGTGGGAGGGGTAACATCCTCTCACATGTGGCATTTGGTACAGGACTGAGGACAGGGGAAGCCAACCTCTTCTGCTGGAGGAACATGCCAGAGGGCCCAAATCTGGCTCTACCATGTCTCAAAGTCTTAAGCCCTAAGGAGGCTTCTGTCTCCATGCTCCAATGTAATGCACGTCTGGGTACAGAGGGTCACAAGCTCAAGGTCTGTGAGAGTCTCCATTGTCCAGAGAGCCCAGCATGGAGCCAGTTATTTGCTGTTTTAATCATGTGTAGGTAGGCTGCAGTCCATGGGGTCGCTAAGTCAGACATGGCTGAGCAACTTCACTTTCACTTTTCACTTTCATGCATTGGAGAAGGAAATGGCAACCCACTCCAGTGCTCTTGCCTGGAGAATCCCAGGGACGGGGGAGCCTGGTGTGCTACCATCTATGGGGTTGCACAGAGTTGGACACGACTGAAGCGACTTAGCAGCAGCAGCAGCAGCTAAAGGCTGAGAGCATTTTCTTGCATTAGGAAGCTTTGGGTAAACATGGCTGTCATAAGTGGTCCAGGGATCCCCTGGTGGAGGGCATGAGAAGAGGCTGAGAAGGCTGAGAAGGCCTGAGAGGCCTGAGAAGAGGCTGAGAAGGCCTGCCAAAATCTAAGTGCTTGTTGATCCATTTTGGAAGTAAAATTTGCTGTCATCAGAACCCCAAAATGACTAAAGAAGCTGGACTTAAACGCCCTTACTGTTAGTCACTCAGTTGTGCTGACTCTTTACAAGCCCCTGGAGTGTAGCCTGCCAGATTCCTCTGTCCATGGAATTCTCCAGGTAAGAATATGGAGTGGGTTGCCTTTCGCTTCTCCAGGGGATCTTACCAACCCAAGGATTGAACCTGGGCCTCCTGAATTGCAGGTGGATTCTTTACTGTCTGAGCCACCAGAGAAGCCTTAATAAGTGTCAGATAAGTCTCCTTGAAGGAGTATGTCATCAATATAATGACAGCTATTCTCCTGGAGAAGAGTGGATGTAGTGAAGGTCTTGTCTGCATAGACTGTGACAGCTCGAGGGGCTGTGTGTGGTCTGGAAAAGGTGTGTCTCTTCCAAGGAGAAGGCAAACCACGGCTGAGAGGCTGGTGAAATTGGTGCTGAACAGAATGTATTAGCCAAAATTTTAGGAGCAAAATATTTACTGGCTGTGGATTGGATGTGCTAAGTCGCTTCAGTCGTATCTGACTCTTTGCGACTCCATGGACTGTAGCCCACCAGGCTCCTCTGTCCATAGGATTCTCCAGGCAAGTATACTGGAGTGGGTTGCCATGCCCTCCACCAGGGGATCTTCCCTACCCAGGGATCGAATCGGGTCTCCTGTGTCTCCTGTATTGGAGGCATATTCTCTACCACTGAGCCACAGGGAGTCAATAATTTTAATAATATTTGATACTGGGTATGAGGGATCACAAAAAACTGTGGAAACTTTTTAAGATATGGGACTACCAAACCATCTTACCTGCCTCCTGACAAACCTGTATGCAGGTCAGGAAGCAACAGTTAGAACCAGACATGGAACAGCAGATTGGTTCCAAACTGGGAAAGGAATACATCAAGGCTGTATATTGTCACCCGGCTTATTTAATTTATATGCAGAGCACATCATGTGAAATGCTGGGCTGGAAGAAGCACAAGCTGGAATCAAGATTGCTGGGAGAAATATCAATAATCTCAGATATGCAGATGATACCATCATACTGACAGAAGGCAAAGAGGAATTAAAGAGCTTTTTGATGAAAGTGAAAGAGGAGAGTGAAAAAGCTGGCTTAAAACTCAACATTCAAAAACACTAAGATCATGTCATCGAATCCTATCACTTCATAGCAAATGGAAGGGGAAAAAATGGAAACAGTGACAGACTTTATTTTCTTGGGCTCTAAAATCACTGCAGACAGTGACTGCTGCCATGAAATTAAAAGGTGCTTGCTTCTTGGAAGAAAAGCTATGACAAAGCTAGACAGCATATTAAAAAGCAGACACATCACTTTGCTGACAAAGATCCACTACTCAAATCTATGGTTTTTCCAGTAGTCATGTACAAATGTGAGAGCTGGACCATAACGAAAGCTGAGCACCAAAGACTTGATGCTTTTGAACTATGGTGCTGGAGAAGACTCTTGAGAGTCTCTTGGACGGCAAGGAGATCAAACCAGTCAGTCCTAAAGGAAATAAAACCTAAGTGTTCATTGGAAGGACTGACGCTGAAGCTGAAGCACCTATACTTTGGCCACCTGATGAGCTGATTCATTGGAAAAGACCCTGATGCTGGGAAAGATTGAAGGCAGGAGAAGGAGGTGACAGAGGATGAGATGGTTTGATGGCATCATCGACTCAATGGACACGTGTTTGAGCAAGCTCCAGGAGATAGTGATGGACAGGGAAGCCTGACGTGCTGCCGTCCACGGGTCACAAAGAGTCAGACACGACTGAGCAACTGAACACCAACCAAGGAGGGCCCTAAAGGATGGAACCACAGCATTCAAGTGGCAACAGTCCCCCATGACATGCCCCAGGCGAAATCGGGCTGTCAAATAGAGAAGTGGGGATAATCACTTTTTATTAATTAAGATGTATATAACACAATTTAATACTTGAAGGGTCCTGTATTAAATTACATTGGGCCATATTAACAGTTTTAACTGGGAGGAGAGTGAGAGAGCCTGTGGGATCTCATTTTTATCAATATAATTTCACTTGTGGGAGCCAAAGATTTAATTTTATTATTGATTGTGTCAGAGTGTCTATGCATAGCATGGAATTTCTTAGGACAATGGGTACTATGATGATGGGAAATTTAGGTAAGGTTATAGTGAGAGTGAAAGTGAAAAGTCGCTCAGCTGTGTCTGATTCTTTGAGACCCCATGGACTATACACTCCATGGAATTCTCCAGGCCAGAGTGGGTATCCAGGGGATCTTCCCAACCCAGGGATCGAACCCAGGTCTCCCAAATTTCAGGTGGATTCTTTAGGCTGAGCCACAAGGGAAGCCCAAGAATACTGGAGTGGGTAGCCTCTCCCTTCTCCAGTGGATCTTCCTGATCCAGGAATCAAACCGGGGTCTCCTGCATTGCAGGTGGATTCTTTACCAACTGAGCTATCAGGGAAACCCTACAATTACAGTGAGACATATCTATTCTCCCTATTTGATATTTAGTTAATTTCCTAAGATTATGCTGGGGTGCCACGTTTAAACTTAGTGTGACTCCCAGGAATAACTAATTCGAGTCCCAGTACTGATAAAGTGTCAGTCAGTGCATTTTAACAAACACTAAAACTAAATATAAATAAAGTTAATTTGGAATCTAGGTTACACAGTCACAAAGTCAGTCAGCACCTCTATTATCTTTCTGTTCTGTAAATTCTTTTAATGTGTAAATATTGAATATATATTTGTTATATATAATTATTATACATGTAATTTGTTACATGCAATTTTAGTATATAAATTTTAGAATTCCAACTAGATCAAATTATGGAATTTTGTTTTAATTTCAGTTCAGTTCAGTTCAGTCGCTCAGTTCTGTCCAACTCTTTGTGACCCCATAGATCCCAGCACGCCAGGCCTCCTTGTCCATCACCAATTCCCAGAGTTTACTCAAACTCATGTCCATTGAGTCAATGATGCCATCCAACCATCTCATCCTCTGTTGTCCCCTTCTTCTCCCACCTTCAATCTTTCCCAGCATTAGGGTCTTTTCAAATGAATCAGTTCTTCACATCGGGTGGCCAAAGTATCGGAGTTTTAGCTTCAGCATCAGTCCTTCCAGTCCTATTCAGCACTGGTTTATTGGAAATTTAACATTTATATACCAAAATTTATGACACACACACATATATATACAAATATATATGAAAAAAGTGAAAGTGTTAGGCGCTCAATCGTGTCCAACTCTTTGCGACCCCATGCCCACCATGCCCCTCTGTTTGTGGAATTCTCCAAGCAAGAATACTGTAGTGGGTTGCCATTTCCTTCTCCAAGGGATCTTCCTGACCCGGGTATCGAACCTGGGTCTCCTGCATTGCAGGCAGATTCTTTACCATCTGAACCATTAGGGAAGCCCTAGATATATAGATATAAAGATATAGATATAGATAACTAGTATATTTATGGCACCCCACTCCAGCACTCTTGCCTGGAAAATCCCATGGACAGAGGAGCCTGGTGGGCCGCAGTCCATGGGGTCGCTAAGAGTCGGACACAACTGAGCGACTTCACTTTCACTTTTCACTTTCATGCATTGGAGAAGGAAATGGCAACCCACTCCAGTGTTCTTGCCTGGAGAATCCCAGGGACGGGGGAGCCTGGTGGGCTGCTGTCTATGGGGTCGCACAGAGTCGGACACGACTGAAGCGACTTAGCAGCAGCAGTATATTTTTATTATATGTATATTTTACATAATTTTGCATAGTGTGTAATTATGTATATTTACATGTGTATTTATGTGTACATAAATTATATGTATATTTTATGTATTATATTTTTGTATTATATGTATAGCTTATGTTATATGTACATTTTAATTAGCTACTTTTTCCCCCTATGTCTAGCAGGGAAATCTATATCTATTTTTTCCCTCTGTCTTAGGCATTTAACCACATGTGCCCATGGTTTATAGTTTCTGTCTGATGATGAGCAGGAAAGAGGGTAAGAAGAGGGGAGGGCCTGCAGACCTGCCTCCAGACCTTTCTCTCTCTTGGCCTGAACCTGTCCTTTTCTCTCTTCTTCTCTTTCCCTTAAATAAAGATCTTTTTTTTTTTTTTAAACAAAATCTGCCTTGTACCTCTAGGTGTGTACTTTATTTTTCCTTTTTTCTCTATCTGTCCCTGCGCATAGTTTTTCTTTTTCCCTTTTTCCTTAGGGTGTTTGCCAGCCGGGCTGCAGGTGGCCCCCAGTGGCCTCTGCTGCGAGCAGTGGCCTCCCGTTCTAGGGCATCCCACTCGAGCTCGGAGGGAGTGGGGCTTACAGCCAAGTGAGCGCCCGTGCTATCAGCTTTCTTCATCAAGTTCTTTCCCTTTGCGAATAATTATTATACATGTAATTTGTTACATGCAATTTTAGTATATAAATTTTAGAATTCCAACTAGATCAAATTATGGAATTTTGTTTTAATTTCAGTTCAGTTCAGTTCAGTCGCTCAGTTCTGTCCAACTCTTTGTGACCCCATAGACCCCAGCACGCCAGGCCTCCTTGTCCATCACCAATTCCCAGAGTTTACTCAAACTCATGTCCATTGAGTCAATGATGCCATCCAACCATCTCATCCTCTGTTGTCCCCTTCTTCTCCCACCTTCAATCTTTCCCAGCATTAGGGTCTTTTCAAATGAATCAGTTCTTCACATCGGGTGGCCAAAGTATCGGAGTTTTAGCTTCAGCATCAGTCCTTCCAGTCCTATTCAGCACTGGTTTATTGGAAATTTAACATTTATATACCAAAATTTATGACACACACACATATATATACAAATATATATGAAAAAAGTGAAAGTGTTAGGCGCTCAATCGTGTCCAACTCTTTGCGACCCCATGCCCACCATGCCCCTCTGTTTGTGGAATTCTCCAAGCAAGAATACTGTAGTGGGTTGCCATTTCCTTCTCCAAGGGATCTTCCTGACCCGGGTATCGAACCTGGGTCTCCTGCATTGCAGGCAGATTCTTTACCATCTGAACCATTAGGGAAGCCCTAGATATATAGATATAAAGATATAGATATAGATAACTAGTATATTTATGGCACCCCACTCCAGCACTCTTGCCTGGAAAATCCCATGGACAGAGGAGCCTGGTGGGCCGCAGTCCATGGGGTCGCTAAGAGTCGGACACAACTGAGCGACTTCACTTTCACTTTTCACTTTCATGCATTGGAGAAGGAAATGGCAACCCACTCCAGTGTTCTTGCCTGGAGAATCCCAGGGACGGGGGAGCCTGGTGGGCTGCTGTCTATGGGGTCGCACAGAGTCGGACACGACTGAAGCGACTTAGCAGCAGCAGTATATTTTTATTATATGTATATTTTACATAATTTTGCATAGTGTGTAATTATGTATATTTACATGTGTATTTATGTGTACATAAATTATATGTATATTTTATGTATTATATTTTTGTATTATATGTATAGCTTATGTTATATGTACATTTTAATTAGCTACTTTTTCCCCCTATATCTAGCAGGGAAATCTATATCTATTTTTTCCCTCTGTCTTAGGCATTTAACCACATGTGCCCATGGTTTATAGTTTCTGTCTGATGATGAGCAGGAAAGAGGGTAAGAAGAGGGGAGGGCCTGCAGACCTGCCTCCAGACCTTTCTCTCTCTTGGCCTGAACCTGTCCTTTTCTCTCTTCTTCTCTTTCCCTTAAATAAAGATCTTTTTTTTTTTTTTAAACAAAATCTGCCTTGTACCTCTAGGTGTGTACTTTATTTTTCCTTTTTTCTCTATCTGTCCCTGCGCATAGTTTTTCTTTTTCCCTTTTTCCTTAGGGTGTTTGCCAGCCGGGCTGCAGGTGGCCCCCAGTGGCCTCTGCTGCGAGCAGTGGCCTCCCGTTCTAGGGCATCCCACTCGAGCTCGGAGGGAGTGGGGCTTACAGCCAAGTGAGCGCCCGTGCTATCAGCTTTCTTCATCAAGTTCTTTCCCTTTGCGTGTGGAACTGATACTGACAAGCAGCACTTCAGAGAACCCTTGCACATTGATTAGATGCTTTACAGGTTTTTTTTTTTTTTTAACTGAACTATATAACCAGGGGGTTTTGAGGGGATCCAGGACTGGATATTCCTTTCCTCTCCCTCTTGTATTAAACATTGAACCACTGGTCTCCAGGGAGTGGCCCTCTTATATCCACCATGCGGAGCGGGGGACAAATGGCAACAGCAGCAAGCAGAGGACCGCAGAGAAGCGTGCAGCCTGAACCACAGGGCTTGCAGGGTGTCACACTACGCGAAGGAGGAGGAGCAGGGACTCAAAAGCACCCCACAAACAGCCCTTGACATGTAGCAAATGTGCACTCCCCCACTTCTCAAAAAACGCAAGCGTAAATGTGACTCTGTGAAGCTCCACTGGAAAGGGGGAAATGGTTTATGGAATGTCCCTAGGAGCACACCATGTCCTGGGCACTGGACTCATTCACTGAGCGACTCAGATGACCACACAGCTGTAAGTCCTGACCGGTCAGCAGGTCATGGCAACAGGAGGGTGGTCACTCCTCGTCCCCTTCAGAGGGACCGCATGGGGAAATGGTAGTAGCTGATTACCTCCACACCCCCAGGTGCTCTGTCCTGAACACCTGAAACCCTAGCCCACTGGCAGCTCCGGAAGGACTCAAATTTTTAAGCTCCACAACTTTCAGGTGGGAAATCACAGCTACACCCCACAGAAACAACGAGACTCGGCCACCATCGAGCCCCGTGCCCCCCAACAGCCGGCTGTGCCTCTCCAGGCAGTGGCCTTTGTCTATGGGGTCTGCTTAGCAAGCAGAGAGCAGCCTGAAGACACAGCATCTCCATCGAGAGTCAAACCACCCTGCTTGCTCTACCAGCTGTGTTACAATGAACCCAAGATTGAGCATCTTTTCAAGGGTGTGTTGGCCAGAAAAATAATACAAATGGATGTGTACACAAAACAGTCTCACAGACATAGAAACCAAGATTATAGTCACCAAAGGGGAGAAGGAGGGGAGGGATAAACTAGGAGTATGGAACTGACAGACACAAGCTACTCTACATAAAGTAAATAAGCAATAAGGATCTACGATATAGCACAGGGAACTACGTCCAGTATCTTACAATAACCTATAATGAAAAATTGAAACTGAATCACTTTGCTATACACCTGAAACTAACACACTCGGGTTTTGTTTTAACCAGGTGTGGTAAGATATGAGGTCAAACAATTGTTGTAAAGGAGGGAGTTTACAGGCAGAGATTCCTAGAGACAGGGGGCACAGCCTATAGGGCCATGTGGGGAAGTGCCAAGATGAGGCAGGAGGCAGAAGGAGGAGAAGCCAGGGCCCAGAGCCCAACTGGGGGCTTTAATGGGAAAGAATGGGCAAGATAAGGTAGAAACGCTGAGTAAGCTTAAGATCACATAGTTTAAATAATGTAGGCAGCTCTGGTCAACAGGGGTGGTCCCTGGTTGCCTGTACCTGGCCCAGGGTGATTTAGGGCAGGGAGAATGTTGACATTGTGTATGAGAATTAGATAGGGGTGCTTGGGGCCCTGGGTTGGTTGGTTGGTTTGTACACCAAAGTCATGCTCACAAGGGAGTCACTTGTTATCTCTAGGAATTAGCTAGCCCTTCCTGGAGAGAACCAGCCTCCAACACAGAGCATCAAGATGGAAAATAAAAGTATATGGTCAATCTGCCAATCCACGTCTCAAAACAGCTTTACATGCTTTCACTTCCTCTTTTGAATTTCTATCTCCACCATGAAGATAGGGACAGGCCCACTGTCAGATGAGGCCATACGAAACAGAAATGAGCCATTCCAGCTGAGGACTTGCTAAACCAGAGACCACACCCTAGCCAGTCCACAGCTGACTGCAGGTACATGAGTAAACTCAACCAAGATCAAGCAGACCCACCCATCAAGAGGAGCATCCAGCTCACCTTCACATTCCTGAGCTAAATAAATGCTCATTATTTTAAGCCAATAATTTAGGAGTGGTTTGTCATGCAGCATTAGCTAACTAATACACCACATCTCTCACTCCAGAGCTATTGGATCTGGCAGGCTTGCAAGTGTTTACTGCCTGGATTCTTCTCAATCATCCCTTCACCATCATCTTTGTTCCTAAGACTCCACAGGTATTTCCCTCTGCCTAAAGAAACTGTAATTGAACTGGTAGAACTCATTTCCCCCTTTCAGGGCACTCTTTGTTCAGCCACTCGACAGATACTTAAAATGTGCCGCTGCAGACGCCAGGCAGAGAACAGACAACAAGGAAGACAGTGATAGAACCTGCCGCCAAAGAACTTATGGGAGAAGTGAACATCAGATCAATAAATGCAGAGATAATTACAGTGGAGTTAAACATAGCATTGCACCCAGAATTTATTCCACTTAGCATGATAAAATATCCCCAACCTGCAATTAAGTTGCAGCCATGACACTCAGCCAGAATGCTCCAAGCCAATCTTGTGAGAGAACAGATATCCACAGTGAGGGGAACTCACACCCCTCTGCGAACAGCTGTGCTCACTCCATGAGGGGGGACACCAGACCCAGATCGGAGGAGTCCCACGCAGCTGTAATGAAGGAATTGCAGGGTCTTGGATGATGGACTCTGGAGGGCTTTGAAGACAGACCAACAGAAGGGAAATGTCAGGTGGGCTGGGAGAGGAAGCCTCCATCAGGGTCAGCCAGACTGATCCTCGGCCTCAGCTCTCCCATCCCCCCACTGGTGACCTTGGGAAACTCCTTAATCCCTCTGAGCCTCAGCATCTGAAGCATCCTGTGAGGGCTGCATGAATATAATGCATGTGAAAGTGCCCAGCACAGCATCGGCTCAGTTTTAAACATGAGCTGGAACCAAACCACATCCACTGTGATGAGATGTCAGATCAGGACCCAGGGCTCTGATGCCTGAGCTCTGACCCTCTGTCTCCCTTCTGCTGTAGAAGCTAAACCCAGCGTCTCTCCCTTTGGACTCAACAATAAGTGACTTTACACATGAGCCTCCCTTGGCCATGCGCCCTTCACAGCGTTCAAAGGCGTTGGGATTCATCGGGGCCCTGCCCCCCAGGATGACCACAGATCCATGCCAGTTCTTTGCCTGTTTCCCTCCCTCCCTTCCTCTAGATTCCGCATCCATGGGACAATAGTGGAGTGGAACTTGCAGGGAGTTTCTATCAGCTAGTCAGCTCCTCGGGGACCAGTGTGCATTCCCCATAATGACATTCATTAGTCTGTCTGACATCAATACTGTTCTCAGACTAATATGTTTGACTTAATGAGGCATTATTTTCAGTTAGAAAACTCCTGAAGAAGCATGTTTTCTCCTGATGAACTAAGCTGATGAATAGGTTAATACAGGCTTGAAAAGCCGACCAAGAAATTGAGTCTAACCAGCTCCTTTTTCTTCTTCAGGTATAAACTGAGCTTGAATTAATTTGAGTTAAACTTGTCATTTCTTAGAGGAAGAAACAGGAAGAAAATCTCCACATTGGCTCTGTGATTTGTCTCCCATGTGCCTGTTGTTTCCCTCCTCCCATCCCCAGCCCCAGCTCTAAGACCAAGGACCAGCAAATGATGGAGTGGAGCAGGGGGGCGGTAGCATCTGAAGTTGAGCAGTGGGAGGGGCCAGAGTGTGAATGGAGAGGTCTCACGTGACAAAGCAGCAACCCACAGAGGATCCAGCGGGAGTCTGGCCAGCCTATCTTTGTCATCGTCCACTTTGCAGGATTCACTGTGCCCAGCACCTAGTAGGCGCTCAACAGGTATTTGTTGAATGAGTTCAGTAAATGATCAACCAGTGGCTCTCATCTGTTCAAGGAATCATATGACCTCAAGGGAGAGAAGGTACTTGATGTCCCAGATACATCTGGTGGGTGAGTCAGTATTTATGACGCCTAGCCTAAAGGCCAAGTATGACCCATACACCATTCTCCTTTGAATAACTGACCAGAGGATTTCCCACACCACTCTTCCCATGAACAGCTTAGAGTCACTGCCACCCATAAGATGCCAGCCCGTGTATATTACCCCTTCTCTCAGAAATAGGCTTCCAAGTCATCCTAATTCAATGCTGTATTTGCACAAAAGTCAAGTGGCAAAAGAAGGGACTCACCTTGCTGTGCCCACCCTGCTCACTCATTCTGTCCAAGTTCAGCCCTGTTTCCATTGCATTCAGAGTCAGGGATTAGAGTGTTTGCTGAGGAATGAATGAGGGTTTATTGCAGACTGAGTTTATTTCAAACCTCACTTCTGTCCTCTCCCCAACTGAGAGAGCTTGGGCAAGTCCCTCCACCTCTCTGAGGCTGCATTTATATAGTTGTAAAATGGTGATAATGTTGCTTTCTTTCTGTGTAACTAACATGAATTAAGTGAAACCACATGTGTAACACAGTGAATACTCTGTAATTATAAAATTAAATTGCAAGATGATTTCATCAGGTGCTTCCCAAGATTTTACCTTCCAGCCTCCTCAGATCTACCTTCTTTGCTGCTGTTCTCCAGCCCAACTGATTCCAGGGTGTGAGTCTGAACCAAGGGGCCTTGTACCATTCCTGGCCCATCTATTCCACATCCCTGGTCTCTTACCCTGTTGGCTGTAGCTGCTTATACAGGGTCCTGACAGTTGGTCCATCTGAGGTCCTAGATAATAAGCTGGCCACAGCTTGTGAATGCTCCTGTTTCTGTATCCAAGAATGCCTCTCCCCGCCCCCATCATATGGTGATATCAAGGCTGATGGAGAGAACTTGGCTTTGGCATCTTTTTTGCTGGACCACCCAAATCTAGGACATATACAGCTTCAGTGCCTGATCAGTGAGAAAACAAAACTACAGCACCATCCACCACTGCTGTGCTGTCTCTAAAGGCCTCTGTTCATATGTGGTTTCCAAGGTCTGACTGGGGAGGGCACCAGGAGCCTGGCACATTGGGAAGCCATGAGATGGTAGAAATAATGATTCTAAGGTGAATGGGATGGAACTTTCAAGCCCATGTGTCCTCGTCCCCTTGGCTGTGGGCCTGGCCTTCATGCTCCTTCAGGACCTTGGACAGTAGCCATGCCCACCTAGGTTCTAACCTCAGCTTCTGTATGTCTTTCATGACTCAAAGAATAGTAAATTAATATAGTGGAAGGGGATCTCAGAGACCATCTTAGTTTGACAATTTCTCTCTTAATTTTACAAATGAAGAGATGCCAGGAGTATTGAATTGAGTAGTGATGCTGATGAAATGGTCATTGAACTAAAAGCCACGTATCTTAGGTCAGTCTTGGGTCTCCTTGGGCAAAATAGTTCCCCTCCATGAGCCACAGTACTCCCAAATTCTATGATTCTAGAATGCCTGGTTTGAGGTACAATGTGGGTGCTGTTTCCGAGTTCCATAGTCCTAATTCTGTCCTCATATGGGGAAGGGCATTCAACAGGCTTGTGAGTCTGCTCACTGCCCACCAGATGTTGTACTCCAAGTATTTTAACCCTTCTGTTCTCCTATATAGAAAATCATTAATGAGTGGTTATAAATGTGGCCATATTCATCAACACCAAACTAATTACAAGATTTTTAAGGGCTTCTATCTCAGAGACCTTTTGAGACATTGAAAGGGTTTTCCATAGGTCAAGAAAGCAACTCACAAATTAAGAAAATGTTCCAGCTGGAAATGCTTTGTCAATTGTTCTATCCAAATTTCTGTATTTTATGGATGAGGAAACTGAGGCCCAGGGAGAGAAAAAGTCCTGTCAAAGTCTCTCTATGAGTTAGAGAGAGCTGGAACCAGACCCAAGATCAGCTCTTGGTTCCCAGCTGACATCCCTGTCCACTTCATCTGCAGGTGCTGGAGAAATCAACCCAAAATATTTCCATCATGTTCCTAGGTTGAAGACCCTAAAAACCAGCCCTGTTATGGTAATAGGGAGTAACAGCGATGATGGCGCTCATTATTCCATTGATCATTCATGACAGCCCCTGTGAAGTGATCCCCAATGTTAATGCCAATTTAAAGATGAGAAACTTGAGGATTAGAAACACATGGCTGGTTGGTGTGGAATATGAAGGATATGCAATCACTCTTAACTACATGCTTTTTATTTCTCAAAGACCTCTATGTCACCTCTTGCTCCACCTTACCCTATGTACCCCAAGACCTCACCCTACCTCTCCTATGCCCAGATTTTTGCTTCTCCAGTTGGTGGAGTTCTAGGCACAGCAGTTTTTAAAATGATAAACCATCCTTCCTAGAACATCTATACCACTGGAAGGTTTTTTTTTTTTTTTTTTTTAATTCAAGACAGAAAAAAATATATAAAGGAAAACAGTGGAAATTAACATGACATTTTTAAAGATCATGAGCAATCCTGAAAATGTTATGTTCTGTAATGGTTCATTTCTGTTGATGCCCTCAAAGTCCCAGAGAGCATTCTTAGCACCCTGACCTAAGAGGGTGTTGTAGGAAAAGTTTCAAGAGCATCACCTTTAACATTAACCAGCATCCAACAGATCACCCAAACCCTCACTAACCCTGATTCCCCAAAGTTCAGCTGAATCATAAAAGGTGTGATCCATGAGTGTACCTAGAGAGAGCATTCCAAGTCACAGGGATCACAGGTGTGAGGCAGGAGGTGGGAGTGTGCCTGGCATAGTCGAGGGTCAGTAAGGAGGGTCAGCCCCCCTGTGGCTGGAGCAGAGTTGGGAGGAGAGATAGGAGAGGGGAGAGGAAAGAGTCACAGCACAGGGATCTTGGGTGCCAGTAAAGAGCTCTTTAATCTGAGGAAGATGGGAGCTGTAGAGGTTGTGAATGGAGGAAGGAAGGACCTGGTTGCAAAAGACTCTTTTTCTGGCCCATGGAGATGAGAGCAAAGAAGGTAAAAATGGAACCAGGGAGAAAGTTGAACAGCTCCTGCAATAATCCAGACAGATATGGCTGTGACCAGGGTAAGAGCTTAAATAAATGTATTTTCCAGGGTTACAATAAGGATCATGAATAATAATAACTAAACAAACGAGCACCCAGATGAATACATAGCACATCACAGGTCCTCAAGAGATGATAGCTATTACTAGCAGGAAGGGGAAAGGGCTGGTAAATCTGAAATCAAGTCTTGCAGCTGCCTGGCCTCATCTGAGTCCAGTACATCCATCTGGTCTCTTGGAGGAAACTGAAGAAACCAACCCTCAGGCTGCAAAGAGAAATTGCTGACAATGCAGTGCATCTGGAAGTCCCAAGCCTAGGCCTTCCCCTCATTGGAAAAAGCCTTAGATAAGTGATAAAACAGGTGGTGCGTTGGTAAAGAATCTGCCTGCTAATGCAGGAGATGCAGGTTGGATCCCTGGGTCAGGCAGACCCCCTGGAGGAGAGCATGACAACCCACTCCAGTACTCTTGCCTTGAGAATCCCATGGACAGAAGAGCCTGGTAGGCTACAGTCCATGGGGTCGCCAAGAGTAGGACCCAACTGAGTAACTAAGCAACAACAAGTGATAAAATGCATTTCACATATTCAACATGTGCTTGAACGACCTACATCCAGAGCCTTTTTAAAGCGAATGTAACCTTTTAAAATAATTTGCTCTCTCCTGATTTAAAAATTAAATTCAAAGTTTGAAAGAAACTCAAATTCTCCCAAATCAAAGCCCTTCTTTTGTCATTTTTTATGGCATTTTAATTACATCAATAGCATGCAATGTTCACATAGGCAATAGATCAAACGTGCTTGCTTTGGAGTGAAGCTGACAGCCATTTCAGATCAGAAAATGTGGCTTTGGGAGGAGTCTAAAAAGAAAATATGGTCCCAAGGCATATTAGCCTCCAACTTTTCAAAGGCATCATTCATGCTTTCTAGCTTTTGTTCTTTCTGAGAATATCAATCAGAAAATTCCCAGACGAGGTAGAATGTCTCCCTGGAGCATAGAATAGGAGCCACATTGAACAAAGACTTTGATTCTGAGCAGAACTAGGAGCTTGGCCATAGCTGACTGGGTGACCTTGAACCCACTGCTCCACTTCTCCAGCATCAGTTTCCCCAATGTGTAAAGCAAGGGGGTTGGACCCGTTGGTCTCTAACAATACTTCTGAGTCTGAAATTAAAAATAAGTCAAAGTGGGCTTCCCTGATGGCTCAATGGTAGAAAATCTGCCTGCCAACGCAGAGACATGGGTTCAATCCCTGATCCAGGGAGACCCTACATGCTGTTGCTGTTGTTCAGTCACTGAATCGGGTCTGACTCTCTGTGACCTCATAGACTGCAGCACGTCAGGCTCACCCGTTTTCCACTGTCTCCCAGAGTTTGCTCAAATTCATGTCCATTGAGTCAGTGATATTATCTAACCATCTCATCCTCTGCCATTCCTGTCTCCTTTTGCCTTGAATTTCTCCCAGCATCAGGGTATTTTCCAATGAGTTGGTTCTTTGCATCAGGTAGCCAAATATTATAACTTCAGCATCAGTCCTTCCAGTGAATATTCAGGGTTGATTTCATTTAGGATTGACTGGTTTGGTCTCTCAGAAGTCCAAGGGATTCTCAAGAGTCTTCTCCAGCACCACAATTCGAAAGCATCAGTTCTTTGGTGCTCAGCCTTCTTTATAGTCTGACTCTCACATCCATACAAGACCACTGGAAAAACCATAGCTTTGACTATATGGACCTTTGTCAGCAAAGTGATGTCTCTGCTTTTCAACATGCTGACTAGGTTTGTCATAGCTTTCCTTCCAAAGAGTAAGAGTCTTTTAATTTTGTGGCTGCAGTCTCCATCCACAGGGATTTTGGAGCCCAAGAAAATAAACTCTGTCGCTGCTTCCACTTTTTCCCCTTCCATTTGCCATGGAAGTGATGGGGCCAGGTGTCATGATCTTAGATCTTTAATGCTGAGTTTCAAGTCAGCTTTTTCCCTCATGCCTTAGAGCAAGCAAGCCCGTTTGCCACAACTATTGAGCCCGTGCATGCTCCTGCAGCAAGAGAGTAGCCCCGCCCTCCACAACTACAGAAAACCCCTCCCAGCAAGGATGAGCCAGCACAGACAAAGATAAATAAATAAAATTATTTTTAAATGATTGGCTTGATCTTGATTTCTTCTAAAAAAAAAAAAAAAAACAAGTCAAAGCAAAACTGAGATAAAGGAAGGTAAGTGAGCAGGTAGTGGAAAGGAGAGAAGTGGAATCCTGAAGGGTGATGCACAGAAGCAAAGTAAGGGAAACACTACCCTTTGTGAGAATGAGACAACCAACCCTGGGATGGGTGAGGCAGCAGGATTTGTTAAACCCTTCACCTCCATTGTCTCACTCAATCCTCCCCATACTTCCAGGAGGCTGGTCTTTTTATCCCCACTTCATGACTGTGGTATCTGAGACTCAGAAAGGTGACGGGACTGGCCTGAGGTCACACTGCTGGAGAATCAGAGGGGAAAATGGAGGGAAAAGTGGGTTTAGCTGGCTGCAGCCCCCAGAGGGGGTCACAGAGGTGAGACTCCCCAGGTGTTCCAGCTCTGACTCCAGGGCTCCTTCCATCAGCCTGTGGATACATAACAGCCTACTGGACACCTCCTTCTGGATGCACTGCTGGCAATTCCACGTGTTCTAATCACCAAAATCAGGCCTGTCATCTTCCAGTCACACAGCCGGACATGAATGCATTGGAATTTGAGCCCACATCTGACTGATTTTTAAAGTCCAGGTACTTTTTATCCTATAACAGCACCATCTTCAGTAAATCAAATGCCAAGTTCTATGATTTCTCTCCATGTGAAATTGCCTCTATCCATTTCATCCTCTCCGATCTGACTACTCATCTTTGAGTTATAGCAAAAAAAAAAAAAAAGCCCATTCAATATCTTAGACACTACTCTGTGAACTGTGCAAGGGCAGGTTTATCAAAGACCCCAGTGCTCACCAGGAGGCCTGACCCGTGGACCAGTTATCCCAGGAGGTAGGTCAGGATACCTGGGAGCCTTGTCTCCCAACAGAATCCCCAGGATGGGAAAGACAGCCAGGCTGGACCAGGTCCAGGTAATGTCACCCAGAGTGGCTTGAGAATATGTCCACAGGACCAGAGCTGTAAGGAGTCAACGGCAGAACCAAGAAGGAGAAAGACCTTCACTGAAGCCCCAGGGAGGGACAAGACTGGAAGGGAACACTGAGTAGCTGGGCCAAGGGGCCTGAGACATGACCAGGTGAGATCACGGGGAGGGTGAGTGATTCAAGGGCAAGTCTGTGGGGAAAGAATGGGCCCCACACACTGCTGGCGAGAATGAAAACTGTAATAACCACTTAGGAAAGCTATGTGATAGTATCTCCAATGGCTGAACATATAACATATAGTCATAGCTGGCTTCTTGGAAGGAAAGCTATGACAAACCTGGACAGTATACTAAAAAGCAAAGACATCACTTTGCTGACAAAGGTCCATATAGTCAAAACTATGGTCTTTTTACTAGTCATGTACAAATGTGAGAGTTGAACCATAAAGAAAGCTGAGCACCAAAGACTTGATGCTTTTGAACTGTGGTGCCAGAGAAGACTCTTGAGAATCCCTTGCACTGCGAGGAGATCAAACCAGTCAGTTCTAAAGGAAATCAACCCTGAATATTCACTGGAAGGACTGATGCTGAAGCTGAAGGTCCAATACTTTGGCCACATGATGGAAACAGCCAACACATTGGAAATGACCTTGATGCTGGGAAAGACTGAAGGCAAAAGAAGAGGGCAGTAGAAGATGATACTGCTGGATAGCACCATTGAGTCAATGGAAATGAACTTGAGCAAACTCTAGGAGATGGTGAGGGACAGGGAGGCCTGGTACACTGCAGTCCATTGGGGTCACAAAGAGTTAGATATGACTTAGCAAATGAACAGCAATAGCAAATACACATATACTATGTAGATATGTATCAATATATGTGCATATTGTTATGAAATATATATGAAATAGTTATGAAATAACTATATGAAATAGTTTATGAAATCCACAAATTCCACTCTTACGTGTCCACCCAGCAGAAATTCATCCATGTATTCCCAAAAAGACGCAGGCAAGAATTTCATAATAGCACAAATCTAGACAGTATTCAGTCTTGCCTAGTGTTAGACGAGTAAATAAAGTTACATATTCATACAATATACAAATACCGCACATCAACATGAGTGAATGGTGAGAAACTCAGAACATAGAAACACAGATAAACCACACAAACATAATGTTGAACAAAACCAACAAAAGACTCATAAAGGCACAAAACAGTGCCAATCCATCTGGATGAAGTTCTGGGGCAGGCAAAGGCAGTTCCCAGGCTTGGAGGGACACTAACAGGCTGGGCTACTGGTAACATTCTCTTGCTTGACCTGGTGCTTGTCTTACAAGTATATTTAACCTCTGAAAATTCTTCTGGCCATACATACACAGGATTTGAGGACTTTGCTCTACCTAAATTTTACATTGCATTACCCTATAATTAAAAGTTGGCTTTAAAAAGATATAAGCCCTGGGCTTCCCTGGCAGCTCAGTGGTAAAAAAAAAAAAAAAAAAACTGCCTGCCAAAGCAAGAGGCACTGGTTTGATCCCTGGTCCAGGAATATCCCACACGCCACGGAGCAACTAAGCCCGTGGGCCACAGCTATTGAGTCTGTGCTCTGGAGCCCAGGAACCACAACTACTAAAGCCTACGTGCCCGAGACCCTGTGCTCCACAGTGAGAAGCCACTGCAAAGGCAAGCCCACGCACCGCAACTAGAGAGTAGGCGCCACTCAACTAGAGAAAAGCCCATGCAGCACATCCCAAAAAGAGAAATACAATTTTAAATATATATATAGAAGTCCCAAGGCCCCTTTTACTGAAATGCCTAGAAAATGCCAGACATGTGGCATGGCTGCCATCACATCTAAAGGATACACCCTACACACCGTATATAGAAAAACCATTTGCTGTTGAATGATGAATTAATAAAGGGGTGGGCACCTGCATGAACCATTGAATAAATGACTGAACCAAGGAATAATGGATAAATGAAAGAATGAATGATGAATAGAGCACATCCATAAGTGAGCAGATGAATGAACCAACCAAGTAAAGCAAGAATGAGCAGGTTGCTGGTTGACTGAGTAAGGAATTGGGTACGTAAATAAACAAGGAAAGTCAAAAATGAATGAAAGCACAATCAGTGGAAGGAGGAATGAACAGCTAATAAATTAACACAAGATGAGCGTGTGAATAAATGACTAACTGAAGCAATGAATGTATGAAAAGTAAAACTAATGCAAAAGGGAAGTAAGAGTGTATAAAAACATAAAAACAAAAAGCAGATGAATGATTGCATTGGGTTAGTCAAAAAGCTCATTTGGATGTTTCCATAAGATCTGCTGGAAACACCTGAACGAACTTTTTGGCCAATCCATCAGTTCAGTTCAGTTCAGTTGCAGGCAGTCCACCAGGCTCCCCTGTCCCTGGGATTCTCCAGGCAAGAACACTGGAGTGGGTTGCCATTTCCTTCTCCAATGCGTGAAGATGAAAAGTGAAAGGGAAGTCGCTCAGTCGTGTCAGACTCTTTGCGACCCCATGGACTGCAGCCTACCAGGCTCCTCTGTCCATAGGATTTGCCAGGCAAGACAACTGGAGTGGGGTGTCATCACCTTCTCCAGTCATCTGCATATCTGAGGTTATTGATATTTCTCCCGGCAATCTTGATTCCAGCTTGTGTTTCTTCCAGTCCAGCGTTTCTCATGATGTACTCTGCATATAAGTTAAATAAGCAGGTGACAATATACATCCTTGACGGACTCCTTTTCCTATTTGGAACCAGTCTGTTGTTCCATGTCCAGTTCAGCTGGCCAATCCATAACATGGTATAAATAGATCAATGGTCTGATGACGCATTCTGGCTGAGCAGGAAAGGGAAGTAACTCTGAGGAATGTCTCCACTCTATTCTTTTCATTAGTTTTTTGGCTGTGCTGAGTCTTCAGTGCTGCATGCGGGCTTTCTCTAGCTGCAATGCACAGGCTTCTTGTTGCCGCAGCTTTTCCTGTCGCGGAGCACCAGCATTAGCTCACGTGGGCTTCCATAGCTGTGGCACACAGGCTTAGTTCCTCCTCGGCATGTGAGATCTTCCCAGCGCAGGGATCAAGTCTGTGTCACCTGCATTGGCAGGCAGATTCTTAACCCCTGGGCCACCCGGGAAATCCTCCACTCAATATAGTAATAAAATACGATTGCAAATATCACTTGTGCCACTGTGCTCCTCGCACCCCAGGATTAACTCTGTTCAGTGGGAAGAGCTAAATAGCCTTGACTACACTGTTTTCCCAATTATGTTCAAGATAATTACTTATTATGTAGCAAACCCCCAGCATGATTTTAATAATCATTATTTAAATAACACATTTTCACTGTCTCCTTGTAAATAAGACTCTAGTAAGCATAATTACCGTCAGTGTGGGAAAGTTTGCTGAGCGCCCTGGGAATGAGGAAGGGAGTTGGCACATCACCATAATTATCCCGGGAGCCCCCGAGGCCAGGTGATGCTGGGGACAGAACTCAGGTTTGGGGAAACCTGGGTCCAGGACATCAGCTGAGTCCCTCCCCGATCTGGGCCCGGTCAGCCCCCCTGTGAAGTGAAAATGGTCTCCAAATGCCCAAACTCCCTGGTCTACCCAAGAGCTCTCCCCCTAGACCCAGGTCAAGGTCAGAGTTAGTGACCCCCCAACTTGCCCACACAGCTCGGGCAGCCTCATCACGGGGTAACGGGGTCTCCATCTGTCCCCCTTCAGACTGGGAGCAGGACCTATCTGTTCCTCAACATGCACTCACCTCCCAGCACAGGGCCTGCACACAGGAGTTGCTCAGCAAATGCTGGGGGAGGCATCCAGGGATCTCGCTGTGCAGTGTGGGTTTGAGACGCCGCTTCAGTCCCTTTCAGAACAACAAAGTTTGATGAGTAGGTGACTTCACCACGTCCTCACAGAGCTTCCCACGGTGGCCCCATGGCTGCTCCTGTTCCAGGCATCACTCATTCCCTGGACGCCACCTGTGTCTGCCCGTCTCAGCCCTTCCCCCTCTCCTGTAGGACCTGGTGGACCTGAAAGTATGGAAACAAGCTGGTGTGACTGTGCACAGAGTGAGTATCGACAGGCTCTGTTCTGGGGCCGGGGCTCTGATCTGATCAAAGCGATGTTGTTCAGTCAATATGTCGTGTCCGACTCTTTGCAACCCCGTGGACTGTAGCACTCCAGGCTTCTCTGTCCTCCATTATCTCCCAAAGTTTGCTGAAATTCATGAGCATTGAGTCAATGATGCTATCTAACCATCTCATCCTCTGATCAAAGGGCATGAGGGTTAATAAGTCTCCGGGCACCCACACTGACCCTGACCTAGTGCCAGCATTGACAAGAGGCGGGGGAAGACCTGCCGCGTCCCCCGTGAGCATCTGGAGAATGATGGATGGAGGACCCAGTTCCCTGACAATGACCTTGAGGCCACCCCTGCTGTCCGTCGTGTGGATTGAATGCCATAGATCCAGGCTGTATCAGTGATTCTAACATTTCTACTTGCTTCCAGAGAGAGGGAGAGTTGGAGGACAGTCCAGGGGGGAGACAGTCCAGAGGAGTCCAGGGAGGCTCCTCTTCTTAAGTCTTCTACATTCTTCAAATTGTCCTTGATAGTGACAAATTGCTCTTAGAGGAAGAAGTTAAAAACAGAAAAGAGAAATAGATAGAGGTGATCTCTCTGAAATGAGATCAAGTGTCCTTCTACACAATCAGAGGTGGGAATTTAAAATACCCTTTCACACGATCAGAGTAGATTCTACAATAACTAAGCGACTGGAGATTCAGGTTGTTTTGGCGGTATAGGAATCCTGGATTCTCAGCTCAGAGGAGTCTGCCTCTCTGCAGTCTGGGAAACAATATTCACCCGCCTCTCCATGTCACTGGGTCCCTTTCTAGTCTCCCTCTTACGTGGATAAGGGAAACCAGGGTGAAATCTCTAGAGGGATACAGAGAAGATTAAGGGGTAAAGAGTCAATTTGTCTCACTGGGGGAATGAACAAAGATGGCACCAAGATAGTTTTAATTGTCAAAATTAATTAATAGTATCATCACTCACATGAATTGAGAGCATTCTATGTACCAAGGAATGTTCTCTGTGTAACTTTATTTAATCCTCATGATAAGCTCATGAGCTTAAGTACCACTGTTATTCCCATTTTATACACGAGACAACTGAGACGCAAAAGAGCTGAACTGAATATGGGAAAGGGGGGTAGGTGAGGTGAGGAGCACGAACTTGGGAGTCACGCAGGTCAGAGCCCACATCTCTCCCCATTTTGCTCTTCATCACCTGTGTGGTCTTAATTAAGCAACTCCAGATCTCTGAGCCTCAGTTTCCTCCTCTGTGAAATGGGAAGATGGGGTATGACATCTGCAGGACCTGGAGTGTGGTAGGGGCTGTAGAGATGCCCATTTCTTCTGAAGCTGAAGTCAGTCCCAAGCCCCCACCAGTTGGATCTGGGCACATTCATGGCTGGGCATGGTCTAAGGAGGATGCTGGTCCCTCAGCAAGAGACAGATTGTCTGAGCTATATTCTGGGGACTGCCCCCAGGCCTGTGGGTGAGGGATGGTCCAGGGGCACATAATCTCAGTGTCGTTTCTTGGGGGAGACTCATCCCAGCAAAAAGCAGTGAACGTAACATATATTCTGAAAAACTTTTCAGTCAAAGAGCTGAGTTCTCACAGTCAAGCCCGAGTCTGGGGTAAATGGAGCGGAACAGCTGGATTATGTGGTAGAGAGAGTTAAGTTTTTAAGAAGCCACCAGGCTGTTTTCCATCGTCGCTGTAACATTTTATATTCCCATCAGCAATGATAAAAGCTCTGTTCTTCCACATCCTCACCAACACTTGTTATTTTCAGTCTTTTTAATTTTAGCCGCTCTAGTGGGTGTGTAATGGCATCTCGTGGTGCCTTTAATTTGCATTTCCTTGATGACTAACGATGTCGAGCATCTTTTCTTGTGCTTATTGGCCATTCATAGATCTTCTTCTTTGATTACTTCTTAATGAAAAACACATTTGCATCCAAACTGAAATTATACTGTCAGCAGTTAATTATCACATGTCAAACAAGTGTGTGCCCAGATTGTGGATTTAATTTTCATATAGGTTTGCAAACGCCTCGTTCCTCATGTTTGACGAGGCCTCTTTGAGCGGGAGACATTCATTGTTGGAAACGGTGCTTTTTTAAAGAACAGTTTTAAAAATAAAAAGGTTTCCTTGGTGTCTGAGTCAGGGCTCTTTGCAAGTAGCAGGATACCATCCAGTCTAGCTTAGATAAGAAGAAATGGTGTGTGGATGGAGTGTTTTACAAGGCGTGGGGTGGGGAGGAGTGTCTCTCAGAAGGCCCTGCCTCGCCAGAGCCTAAGACCTGGGGCTGGAGCCCCCAGAGGGACCTGAGACAGCTGCTCGCTGCCCACCCCGCCGGGGGGACGTTCATCTCGGCTTCTCTCTGGCCACCTGTTCGTCCTTCTCCCTGCAGCTCGTTTCTCTCGCTGCCAGCGTGACTTGCCTCCTCCTTTGTTAACACATATCCTCAGGTCACGGGCCCCCAGAGACAGACCTGATGGGCGGGTCACCTCATGTCTTAGCTCTGAAACCCCTCAGCCTCTCAGATCTGTACGTCTCAGCAGGTTGGCCTGAGTCACCTGCGAGTTGCCTGTCATCAACCAAGCAGAGCTCTTTCCTCGCGTGGGCAACGGAGACACCGCAGGACGTGTCTCTGCCTCCAGCGGCGGGGTCAGGGGCTCGAGGAAGGGGGCTCGGGAAGGGGCTCATCAGGGCTGGGAGCAGAATCCATTCCTGACTGCTGAAAGGGTGAGGGTGCCAGCTCTACCCTCCTCATCCTCCCCATCCCAAGGAGGGTCGGGGAGTGGGGCAGACACTCACAGTCCTCACTCTGCTCTGCCTGGTGGGCTCGACTTCTCCTGCAGACCAGGCTTCTCTCGCTACCTCTGCCTCTGACCTTGGACAAATGAACACACGTCTGTGTGTGACATGAACGTGTGCGTGCAGGGTGGATGTGTATACATGTATCTAGGGTGAATGTGGGCATGGGTCTATGTGCATCTGTATTTGTCTCTGCTTGTGTGTGTCCAAGTGTGTGCTAAGCATATNCTACCTCTGCCTCTGACCTTGGACAAATGAACACACGTCTGTGTGTGACATGAACGTGTGCGTGCAGGGTGGATGTGTATACATGTATCTAGGGTGAATGTGGGCATGGGTCTATGTGCATCTGTATCTGTCTCTGCTTGTGTGTGTCCAAGTGTGTGCTAAGCATATGTGCACACCTGTCTACACATACAGAGGTCCTGGGTGGAACCCACAAGGGTCTGACTCCAGGCTCCCAGGGGCCTCTAGGCCAGCTCTCTCCACAACTCTTGCTGCACCACCCCTATTACAGATGAGAGCTTAATGCAGCCCAGCTTCACCCCCACACAGACCACCCTTCTCTCCCTCTCCAGCTGTAATTGACATAAATACTGTTCTAATGTCTAATCATTTTGTGCAATTTGCAAAACGGTTTCTTTGGTTCCTGTAAAAGGGTCTACCCAGTCAGCTCGGCTGTGCTTCTCCCTGGAGGATTCTTATGAAAATGATGTGGCAAAAGTGTTGTCTTAGAGTCAAGCAAAAAGAAGGAAAAAATAATCGAGCGTCCTGATGGGGAGGGAGTGCAAGAGGAGACAGGCGGCCATGGAGCGTGCGGTGATTACAGGGAAATGATGGGAGCCTGTTATTTCAGCCAATCATTGTTTAACTAAGGGTTAGTTCCAGGCATGTACTAATAGGCCAGCCTCACCATCTCCTGGGATGAGAGTGTTTTTTTCCTCCCTTTTGTCCATCCAGCCCCATGGCCCTCAGCCCTCACTACCTCTGCCCAGGAACACAGGGCCAATACCCATGTTTCCAGCCAGTGGAAAACTCAGGGTCTGTGTACTATAAAATCAGATGTGTTTGGAAAGATCGTCTGTACAGGCTGGGAGCAGAGATGCAGGTATGGGCCTTGCAGGTGGGAGAGACCGAGGTCAGAGTGACCACCCACATCTGACCCTGCTCGGTCATCCTACCCCGGTCCCAGGTGGGACACAGTTTCTCTCAAGACCGAGGGTAGATGGCCTTTCTTGCTTTTATTTTTATTTTCAGACTAGCATTTTCACATAGATAACTGCCTTTCATCCCAGTTTGAATGGCATCTAGGAATCTGGTATGAGTTCTTTCCTCTGCCCCATGGGAAGCAGCCAGCTCCCTCCAAGGGTCCCTGAGATGCTAGGAATGAGCAGTGAGGCAGGTGAGTGAGGAGAGAGGCCTGAGCAGCATCTGGAGGCTCACCTCACCCCACCCCAGCCCTGCCCCTGCCCCCTGCCTCCTCCCGCCCTAGATAACATAAATTGGTTGTCCTGGTAACAGGTAACCCAGACAACCTCTGCATCGTCCCCGGTCCCTCACAGACCTGCTTCCCAAAGAGTGAGTAGAACAGAGCTTCGCAACCCCGTTCTGCCCAAGAGGCGACTTGCCAGCCTGCATCATGGCCAGGGCATGAGCAGTGGCGTTCCTGACCCCAGGGGAAGATGCCCTTTCCTTCACCAGCAGAGCTTCTGTGAGGGACGTTCCTGGTGGCTCCAATGGCCGTGCCCAGTAAGGCAAGCCCGTGACCTGCTTACCCAGCACGACCTGCTAACCAATCTAGCTGCCGGCTTCTCCTGCAAACCGGCGGGGTGTGTCCCACGAGGCTCATGCCCCTTGAGCTGTCATTCCTTCTAGCCTCCCTGGTGAGGATGCTCCAGGCAGAGGGAACAACACGTGCCAAGGCTTGGACGTTTGGGTGGCAGAAGAAAGACAAGCGTGACTAGACCATCTTAAACAGGGGGACCAGAGCTGGACACAGCCAGGCTCCCTGGGCCTTGGAGGCCACATTAGGAATTCAGGCCTTGAGATGGAGTGCCACAGTAAGTCACTGAAGTTTATTAAAGTTGTATTTTTTAAGCTGCCTCTGGCTGCTTTGTGCTTAGAGGCAGTGGTATGAGACCTTGGGGCCCAGGGCCACTGTGAGCGTGGGCTGTGTCCCCATGAAACAGGAGCTTCAGGGTGTGAAGCAGAGCAGGGATGGCTCCACCGTGAGTCTCACGGGGTCACCCGGCTCCTGCAGAGAGTGGCGGGGCAGAGCCGGGGCAGAGGCAGGGACCCGGCAGGAGCCCACGGCCCCGGCCCAGGCGTGATGGTGGGGGGACCAGCATCAGAGCCTGGACAGTGGGAGAAGATCTCAGTTCTAGGGTTAAGTGACAGCCAAGCAAATGGAAATGATTCACTCCCTGTACGTTAGGCATTATCAGTTCTTAAAACGGCATATTACTTTAACATTTCCTTCCCTGTAGAAGGCTATTCTAACAAAACAGAAACACAGAGGAAGATTAAAGAATGAAAATATTAATTGCATTTTATTCATAGTCATATAAAATGAAATCATCCAAATCACATAAATAGGATGTTAAATTACGAAACATTAATCAAATGGACTACTTTCAGGAAACTATGAGATGGGACACTGGTCAAACATGAGTGTCAGGCAAGCAAGACCCAAATCTGTGTGCGTGACATTGGAGGGCACAGCTGGGGTTCTCTAAGGCCCGGTTGTGCTGAGTCCCTCCCCACAGCCCTGCAATGGGGAAGCAGCATCCCCCCACCACCACCTTCATGTCCATTTTCGTGAAATTTGCTTTCGCTAATAAATCATGAAGGGAGGTGGGGTGGGTCCTTTCCAGAAAGGAGCACTCATGGGTCAGAGTTCAACATTTAGATCTTCCCTGTCACAGCTGAGAGGGAATGTTGCATGATGTCACCACGCAAAGATGGTGACATCCTGAAACAGTGGTGCCTCCATCAGGGAGTGTCCCACATGATGAACCAAGCCCTCCCCACTGACCACAGTGGACACATAACACGTGTTGCTTGGAGGGTTGCTTATTATTGTGTCATATCTGAGCTTACCCTGACAGTCACATAAAAATGAAAATGTACATAGACGAACAAAAGAATAAAGAAGGATATCGACAATTTAAAAAAAAAAAGTAGAAGTGCCCCTCAATTATGTCCAACTCTTTGCAACCCCATGGACTGTACCAGGCTCCTCTGTCCATGGGATTCTCCAGGCAAGAATGCCGGGGGCGGGGGGTGGGGGGGTGGCCATTCTCTTCTCCAGGGGATCTTCCCAACCAGGGGTCAAACCCAAGTCTCCTGCATCAAGGGCAGATTCTTTATCTTCTGAGCCACCAGGGAAACCCCTACCAATAATTTACCAGCCACCATCTTTGAGCAGTTGGTATCAAATGATTTATGTATTTACCATTTTGCACTTTCCAAATGCTTCACCATAAGTAGGCATCACTCTCCCTAAAGGGAAGGGTCAATATCATTACCAAGAGTGCTGGGCCCTGGAGAGGCCATCCCATCCCAGGCTATATCTCAGGCTCCGAGCATGCAGAGCATCTGTCCTGCCCAATTAGCCCTTTTTTACGGATCGTTTTGTTCTCCAGTTGCCCGCCCTGCATAATTTAGCACGCTTATATACTGTCTGTCCTCAAATGTTTAATTTAGTGTTTCTTGGCCTCAGTTTCTCATCTTCAACTGCAGTGGCAGCAGAAAGGGAGATCTTTAGAGGCCTCTCAATGCCAGCACTCCCTTGGGGCCTGGAAGAGTAAGAGCTGACTCTGTGCTAGATCCTGTGCTAAGCACTTTACAAGCATTAATTCACATAATTGTTTCAACAGTCCTGTCAGTGAGGCACTGTTGCTATCCCTCCATGTTAAACATGAAGATACTGAAGCACAGAGAGCATTAGATACTCATCCAAGATCACACAGTTCAGAAGTGCTGGAGCCAGGCCTTGAATCCTGGCAGTCTGTTCCCCAGTCCCTGCTTTCCTGCTGTTGACTGTTGGCCTTTTCTGTGCCCAGACCTTGTGCCAGGGCTGACCTTAACACTCGAAGTCTAGACGGTTTGTCTCTCAGTTTGTAGGCAGACGACAAGTCTTGACACTTGTTGTCTGCCTACAAACTGATAAATAATCATCATAATAATGGTGACAAGGCCAGTGACCATGCATTCAGGGCTCACCGTGCATCAGGCATTTAACACCGATTAGGGCGCAAAGTCTTCACTACATGCTTATATCCTTCAACATCAGCAACCAGCACAGTCACCAAGATACACATGAGAATCCAAGACACAGAGAGCCCCGGGTTCACCCGGAGTACAACCTCCAAGTGCTGCCTGGAAGTGTCCTGCGAGCCCAGGAACCTGCCTCCCGCTGAGGTAGCCTCATCAAACCCTCACAGTACTCAGGTGTGGCCAGTATTATTGCACCATTATACAGAGAGGAAAAGTGATGGGCCTCATGGAGGTTAAGCCACTTGTCCAATTCACGCAGCAAGTGAACACTGGCGACTGAATCTAACACAGTCCCCTGTTAGGATCTGAGGCTGGTCTCGTCTCACTTCTTCAGTGGTAAGGGGCCCAGGTAGAGGCAAAGCCCTCCAGGTGCAGGGGGAGCTGCCCACCTGCACGGGGTCGAGGCCAAAGAGATCACCAGCCATGAGACAACACAGGGGTAATATTGATAACAACAGACCCCATCACTGAGCTGCCGCCTGTGCTACCACATCCAAGTCTGGCCCCCAACCCATAAGGCAGATGCTTTTATCACCTTCAGCTCACACTTGAGAGGGCCAAGCTCAGAGAGGTTAAGTAATTTTCCTGAGCTCCTGGCTAGAAGCCAGGGTCGGGCCAGAGCTTGTGATCTAACCAGTAAGCAACACTGCCTCCCTCCACCATGCTGGAGGTAGGGACCATAACAGAGACTGAGTCTCCACTTTTGGGGTTCAGAATCTTAATATAAAACCCTTCAGGAAAGGTCCCCAAGGCTCTATATTCAGATGCTGTCCTGAGAACAGGGAGGGGAAAGTCCCAGATGATCCAGGACAGCTCAAGAGGGGCAGGGAGCTAAAGGAAAGAGCTTCAGAAGAGATCTGAATTCAGGTCTTCCCATCCTCCTGGCCGCCTAAATGTCTATCATCTATCCGCTCAGGGCTGGAAATGCGCCTGCAAGACCACCCAGACCAGGGCTCTCATCCCGTGACCATTAGCAGCACCGGCTCTGCAATAAGCCTGATGCCCACACACCCTCACCCACCCATTGTACAGATGGGGAAACGGAGGCTACGGGGGCTGAAGAAGGAAGTGTTGCCGTGAGGACTGAGTCCTGGCCTGTTGGGATCCACCCTCTGCTTCTCTCGGCTCCTGGGCCATCACTCCAGCTGGTGCCTGACCACCATGGACTATAATCATTTCTCTAAGCCCTATGTCCCTAAGGAACTCCTGAGGCCAGGGACCCAGCCTTGCTCCTCTCTGTTCCACTTGCCCTCAGGATGAGGGTCCCACTTGTGACCTAGAGACTTGAAGGTTTACAAAAACCCAAGAGTAGGTGGAGGGGCATCCTTCCTGGGTGGGCTGGGTCTCCCACCTACGAAGCTCCTACACACTTTAATCCCCCCAGAGCCAGCATGGCTCAGCCCTCACTTCCTTCAATTGTCACCTGCTCAGCTCAATGTCACCTGCTCAGCGAGGTCTTCCTGGGCCCCTGCTGCCCCCTCCCATCAGTCTCTCCCGCTGCCCACTTCCGGCCTCTGCACATGGCCCATCACCACCTGGCACTGCTGTCTCCCCAAAGGGAACATCAGCTCATCCCGGTGCCCGGAGCAGAGTCGGGCAGGTGGCAGCCACTCAGCACACTGTTGGGTGTGAGAGTGATGGGGGAAGCCTCAGTTTCCCATTTGGAAAAGGGGAAGTCCCCTCTCTGTGGTCTTCAGGGTCTCTCCCACGTCTATCCCCCACAGGGTCTGTGTGTCTTAGAGCCAGGAGAACCAGGAAGACCGGAAATGGTGGGGATGGGCATAGGTCTAAGCAGGGGGCCCAGGGGGTGACAGCCAAGGCCCCCCACAGGGCTGGGCGGCAGTCTCATCTCACGCTTGGTGTCCAAGCTTGCGTCACGGTGCTGGCCAGGAGCCTGGTGTGCAGTTACTAACTGCGATCTGCTGTAGGTGTGTAACTGTCAGGTGGCTTTGCATGTTTTGACCCATCTGTAAATGTGGATGCAATTAACCATCATTAGCATTCGCTTGTGTTCCGCATATGCGTGCATTGTTTCCCTGAAAATGCGAGTTGTCGATTCACAGCCAAGACACTGGGACCCCAGCCTGAGAGTCAGGCATCCCCATCAGCCAGGACACGGAACCTGTCCACTCATCGTCCTGGGGAGGAGAGGGCAGTGGGCACAGTAAGCAAGTTTCCCCACAGCTATGGAAGGTCCTGGAGCTCCAGGAGAGACAGAGAGAAGGGTCAGGAGAGAGGTCAGCCCCAGCCACCAGCCTGAACCAGGCTGACAGAGAGGAGGGCTTCCTGAGCATCTGCCTGTGGCTCCACCCAAAGCCCTGCAGGGGGTCAGAGCTGGAGCCCCATCTGCCCTCACTCGCCTGGGGTCACCCGTGAGTCTCAATTTCCTTGGCTTTAAAATGGAGATGAAAGCAGCGCCCAGCACACACAGGACGTGCTGACTTGTGTAAACTGATGCTCCTGCTGTTGTCATCCCAGGACTGAGACAGAGGAGACACGTGGGCCCATTTCACAGATGAGGCTAATCGCTGCGATGATTCCCAGCTGCTGACATGTCTTTGGGCCAGGTGCTTGCACGCCTGACCCCATGTCCCCTTCACAAGCGCCCCACACAGCAGGTGCCATTCTGACTGCCCCCTCTCCATGGTGGGGGGAGGAGAGGCTGTGCCTTGGGCGGGTCAAGTACCTCCTAGATCACACAGCCCACAGAAAGCAGAGGCTCAGAGCTGGGCTTTCTGCCCCACGGCCCAGGCTGGGCCACCACCTCACAGCCCAGGACACTCAGTCACGAGCACGGATGAGAAGGTGGTGGACACATGGCCGCCCACCCAGCAGCCCACCACTTCTCCCTTCATTTGCAGAGCCCTGGGTTTGTCCCGCAGCAACAGGCTCAGACCTGGTGGGCTTCCCCAGCCCAAAGATAAAGCCAAACTTGGCACCCCAGCCCCCTTCTCCAGTCACTGTTTTAGGGGTGAGAATGTGACCCAGATCTGGCCATTGAGATATAAGGGAAAATCTGTTGGTAGAGGGACTGCTCCTGGGAAATATTTTTTCTGTCTCACTTCAATCCCTCCCTTCTTCTCAACTTGAATGTTTTAGTGTGAGAAATGATGTGTGAAGTTCTGGGAGCCATCTTGCAACCATGAGGCAACAAGTGAGGAAAAAGTCAAGGATGATAACCAGCAAAGAGAAAAAAGACCTTACTTTTTGGCATCACTGAGTATCTGACCCACCCCACAACTACCTCCCTCCAGACATCATTCTATGGTCAATCATTATATCTTAATAACTTGAGCTGCTGTTGTTGGATTTTCTATTACTTGATACCCAACACATCCCAGCTGATGGAAGCACTCACCATGTGCCCAGCTCTCGTCTCTCCTAACCCTCAACACACAGAGTCAGGGCTATTTGTCTGTATCTCTCACTCCCATATAAGACCCTGGACCAAGAGGGCCAAAGACGGTAAAGAGAGAGAAAGTGCCTGGGTTTGTTGATATCTCTGAGCTTCTGACCACCCTGGAAACCCCTCCAACACCTGTTTTACAAAACTATTTCATGTCTCAATAGCTTAGCTACTGTTGTTCAATTTTTTATGACTTGCTGCTCAGAAAATCTGAACTGATGGCAGCACCCCGCTATGCATCAAGCACCCAGCTATTTGTTTACAACTTTGTCTCCCTCACCAATCCCTGAACTCTTATTAGAGGGCAGAAGTTCCGTCTTGCTGATCTCTGTATCTCCCTGGCCCCAAGGGCAAACAGGGCGTGGCACACAGTCAACCCAACTCCACAGGAGAGTGACATGAGCGCATGATGAGCACGTGGACAAACAATGAGCGAGCAAATGGCTAACAGGCGAGCACGGTGGATATGGAAAGGCAAACTGTAAAGTGCTGGGCCCAAACGCAGGATTAAGACCTGAAAGGTGGACGGACGTAGTGGCTGCAAGAGATACAGGGTGCACTGAAAAGTGAGTGTTGGTTGTTCAGTCATGTCTGACTCTATGACCCCACAGACTGTAGCCCGCCAGGCTCCTCTGTGCATGGAATTCTCCAGGCAAGAATACTGTAGCGGGTAGCCATTGCCTTCTCCAGGGGATCTTTCCGACCCAGGGATCGACCATGGCTCTCCCACATTGCAGGCAGAGTCTTTACCTTCTGAGTCACCCGAGTGCAGAGCAGGGACTGAAGGAAACGTGCCAGGACCTTTGTTTCAGCAGAAATGAGGCCGATGTCCTTCCAGACGTCCCCCAGCCTCTCCATGCTGCTGGCACAGAGGTCAGGTGGGAAGCCCTGCCCACTCCCTGCATGATCCCTCTCTGGGCTACTGGAGCCTCTAACAGCCAGCGCCTCCTTTCCCAAGCCGGAGAGACAGGCTTTGTGCTCTTGCCATTTTCCCCCTAAAAAATTGCTTTGAGAAACCAAATGGCTATCATTACACCAGATGCAATTCTTCGCTGCGTTATTTTGTAAGAGATGGAGGATGGGGCGCTGGGAGAGGAGGTGGCGGGAGAAGTGAGGGAAAAAAACATTTAGGGTGAACAGACTCTAACATTTCAGCTCCGGGTTTTGCAGAGAAACTGGATTAAAGAATCAAATCAAGTGAATTTTGCCATCAGAGTAAGAGATCCGTCTCCCCTAAAATGCTTTAATTTGACAGTTGGTTTCAAGGGGGCTGGCAGAATTCGTTTTGTGAGCAGACAAGATCAAAGAAGAAAGCAAAACACAGCCCGCCACAAGAACTCTGTTAACCATTTGACATCGTTGTGCTTCACCCAGAGTTGGATTTTTGGCAAAATGAGAAGTCATTTTCTTTCCACTGACGTCTGATATTTGTGGTGTCTGGAAAAGGTCCTGGGGCCAGCAGGGAGGATGGGGGGGGCAGGGCAGCGTGGTCAGCAGACAGACAGGGGCCTCAGTGTTCTGCCCTCCTGCCCTCAGAGTCACCTGGGGAAGCTGGCAAAGGTGAGCCCTGAACAGTAATGGGCTCCAGGGCCCAACCAGTCTTTCTATGTCTGCGCTTCCTCTGGGCCTGTAGCCCACCACATTGCCAGAGGATGGATTTGAGGCTAGACATTGACCCATTGAGGCCCATCCTGGCTGCTCAGATAAACAGCCTCCCTCACCCATGATCTATGCACTCTCAGCATCACCCTGGATACTGGTGGTTCTCCAGGTGGGGCCTGAACCCTACCCCCACCCCCACCACAGTGTCTCTGGCCCATTAAATGGGCAGTTTATAGGCCTGACACATAGTTTCGTATTAGCTGCACCAACATCAATTTTAATGCCTCCTCTAATATGATGGCCTTGAACATCTCCTACCCCTCCGATCTGAGTGCTTTCTTCTCATCAGTTCCCTGGCAGCCATGTCCTCCTACCTGCCTGGCCCCCTCCTGACCAACATACACGTGACTGCATGTTCATTCACTCATTCATCAGTCATTATGGGACACACCAAGATGAATTAAACTCCCTTGCCCTCTGAAGGTTTACAATCTGTTTCTTACTCGAATATAGCTGGTCCCAAAACCAGGGTGGCGGGCCTCAAGAAGAACGTTGGGAGGAGGGACAGTGCAGTGCAACGGATACGGACACAGACTCCGAGAATGAAAGACCTGGGATTGCACGCCAGTTCCAGGGTTCACCAGCTGTGTGTCCTCAGGCAAGTAACTTCACCTCCCTGGGCGCCACATCCCTCACCTGAAAAGTGGAGGGAACAGCATCTGCTCTGTCTGGGGGGAGTCTGGCACAAGGTGAGTGCTCACTTCAGAGCAGCCTTTATTTTCTTGGAGACAGTCGGGCTTTGGGGAAAGAACCAGGCACACCCCGACTCCACTGCTTATGGCCTCATTTGACCTCTGAGCCTCAGTGTCCTCATCAGTGAATGAGGAAAACACAGCTTGATCTTTAGGAGGGCAGAGAGGGGCCCTGAGACACAGATGGGAACTCGGGGGACATTGTTTCCAGCCAGGAACCCACTGAGGCCATGTTGGAGGACAGTGGATGAGAGTTGCTCTGGGGAGGTGGTAGGGACAGGAGAGACATTTGGTCTCCCCAGAGGAACAAGGTCTATGCTCAAGGCTCCCATCTGCCAGGCTCTAGAACCATCCATGGCTCCCAGCACTGCCTGTTCAACCCACTTCCCCTGCCTCACCTCCCTCCAGATCTAAGCTTCAGGTCTCCAGACCACACCCTGGCCCCCAATCCACCATACTGCATTCATGCTTCCCACCTTTACCCTCCTGACCCCTCTCCTGGAGTGTCCCTCTCCCAACTCCACCTTCTGAAACTCAAGTCCCCTTCAAGGCTCAGCTCAAGTATGTCACCTCCTCCAGGAGGCCTTCTCTGATTCCCTTTGCTGCTGTCTCTCCTCCATTCCCAGAAAACTCAGCTGATGTCCCTCCTACAGAGCTTGTTTTAGTCTCACCACTAGACCACAAGCTACTGGAGGTGACAGAAGTTTTTCCTTCTCTCCCTGATATCTGGTTCACGGCCTAGCACCGAGTAACTCTCAAAGTAGTCTGAACTAATGATTGAGGGAGTGAATGAATGAATGAATAAGACTAGCCTCCACTTATTCAGGACCACTGTGTACCAGGCACCATGCTGACATTTTACAAGCATCGTTTCATTTCATCCTCCCTACCGCACCTTGTAGAGTGTACTGATACACTCTATACTGTTATGATACTGCTCATCATACAAATGGGCAAACTGAAGCCCGGGGGGTTGAGTCATTCACCAAGATCACACAGCAAGTAAGCTGAGGCAGTAGAACCTTCTTGCTCAGCTCCACCTGAAGTGCCTCAGTCTCCTGGTCGAGCTGATCTCACAATTCACAGTCATGTCCGGGGCTTCCCTGCTGACCACTCCACCCGCTGAAGGACCCAGGATGGCTGCTTTGGCTGAAAGTCACGATAACAAACATCCAGGCTCAGTCCTAGAGCAACAAAGGACAAAGAGTATGTCGAAGATGGTTTCTGCATCCATAGGAAACCCTCCCAGTCCCACCCACAGCTCCCCAACTGTCCCCAACAACAGTGGAGACCTCTCCCAAGCCCACATAGGCAGCTGGCAGTTCCCTCTCCTCAGGTTGAGGTGATCTATGGATCACAGGTACATGGGCCATAAACTCAACATCTCGTGTGTGTCTGCATCAAGCGGGGGCCACAGAGTCATTCAAACCCCTGAGATTCTAGGGAGGGGAGGAAATATCTCAGAGAAAAAGCAAAGAGAGTGAAGAGGAAACAGATGTGTCAAGGAGATTAATCCAGCGCCCAGACATGAAAGAAACATGTTCAATTATATTCAATTATATTCTGTTGCATTTCATTGAAATGTACATGTCGTACTTAGCTGCCTGCAAGCCTCGGATTACCCAGAGAGAAAGTGGAAGAAAGACAAGAAAAACACAGACCAAAAAAAAAAAAAAGATCCTGAAATTGGAATCACTAGGAGAGAAAAGAAAGCCAGACATCAGACGAAAACTGCTGCTTGGCACCCGGGCCCTCTCAGCACTGACTCCAGGTCCCTGCGGCCATGAAGTCCAGTGCCGGCCACATATCTTGCTCACTGGCATCAAGGAGTCCCAGGTGGGAGTCAGCGGACTCCACTTGCTTTGTGAGAAGGTTGAAGCCTTCAGAGGCCACTGGCATGGTGAGAGGACAGGGAAAAGAGCAAGACGAGACCACACTGGCAAAGCCCGCAGCAAAGGGAAACCCTGCCCCGGGAACTGTGCCCTCCTCCACAGGTCTGTTGAACCCGGGCTGCTTCCTCCTATTCACCTAGAGCCAGACATCCTAAAGTGTGAAGTCAAGTGAGCCTTAGGAAGCACTGCTACCAATAAAACTAGTGGAGGTAATGGAATTCCAGCAGAGCTTTTTAAAATCCTAAAAGATGATGCTATTAAAGTGTTGCACTCAGCACATCAGCAAATTGGGAAAACCCAGCAGTGGCCATGGGACTGGAAAAGGTCGATCTTCACCCCAATTCCCAAGAAGGGGAGTACTAAAGTATGTTCAAGCTATCAGAGAGTTGCACTCACTTTGAGTAAGTTTATGCTCAAAATCTCTCAAGCTAGGCTTCAGCAGTACTTGAATCAAGAAATTCTGGGTTTAGAAGTACAAGCTGGGTTTAGAAAAGGCAGAGGAACCAGAGATCAAATTGCCAACACTCTCTGGATCATAGAAAAAGCAAGGGAATTCCAAAAAAACATCTACTCCTGTTTCATTGACTATACTAAAGCCTTTGACTGTGTGGATCATAACAAACTGTGGAAAACTCTTAAAGAGATGGGAATACAAGGCCGTCTTACCTGTCTCCTGAGAAACCTGTATGCAGGTCAAGAAGCAACCGTTAGAATCTTACATGGAACAATTTTGAAATGACTGGTTCAAAATTGAGAAAGTAGTATGACAAGGCTGTATATTGTCACCCTGTTTATTTAACTTATATGCAGAGCCCATCAAGCGAAATGCCAGGCTGGATGAGCTACAAGCTGGAATGAAGATTGCTGGGAGAAATATCAACAACCTCAGATATGCAGATGATACCACTCTAACGACAGAAACCAAAGAGGAACTAAAGAGCCTCTTGATGAAAGTGAAAGAGGAGAGTGAAAAAGCCAGATTAAAGCTCAATATTAAAAAACTAAGATCATGGCCTCTGGTCCCATCACTTCATGGCAAATAGAAGTGGAAAAGGTGGAAGCAGTGACAGATTTCCTCTTCCTAGGCTCTGAAATCACTGCAGATGGTGACTGCAGCCATGAAATTAGAAGATGATTGCTTCTTGGAAGGAAAGCTATGGCTAACCTAGACTGTGTATTAAAAGCAAAGACATAACTTTGCCAGCAAACATCTGTATAGTCAAGGTTATGGTCTTTCCAGTGATCATGGACAGATGTGACAGCTGGACCATAAAAAGGCAGTCTAGCCAGGTCATGTAACTGCAGTGGTAGAGCACCGAAGAATCGATGCTCTTGAACTGTGGTCCTGGAGAAGACTCTTCAGAGTCCCCTGAACAGTGAGGAGATCAAACCAGTCAATCCTAAAGGAAATCAGCCCTGAATATTCACTGGAAGGACTGATGCGGAAGCTGAATCTCCAATATTTTGGCCACTTGATGCGAAGAGCCAACTCATTGGGAAAGACCCTGATGCTGGGAAAGATTGAAGTCAGAAGGAGAAGAGGGTGACAGAGGATGAGATGGTTGGATGGCATCACCAATTCCAATGGACATGAACTTGGGCAAACTCTGAGAGATGCTGAGGGACAGAGAGGCCTGGTATGCTGCTGTCCATGGGGTTGCAAAGAGTCAGACACGACTCAGTGGCTGAGCAACAACAACATCGAGTGAACAGTTAGACCTGATTTAATTGTGACTGGCTTTGGCCAGTGAGACATGAGAGACCGTGGCATCTGCCACTTCCAGGAGGGAGCATTAAGAGCCAGCACACAATTTGCTCGTGATCTCAGAAAGCCCATATGGAGGTAAAGCCACATCAGCCCAGAGTGACTGCAGAGGGAAGAGCCGGTCACCTGCCCTGGGCATGGCCGCGCAGAGAGGGGGCCTCCTCTTGAGTTGGGCATGCTATGGCCATCGGTTACTGCAGTGTAGCCCGGGCCCCTCAAGTGATGCCACCACTGGAACCAGGTCACCCAAGAAGGTGTGCCCCTGCTCCCAGGCCCCCATGGGTGCTGGTCCCTGTGGGATAAGTCACTCCACACCACCCATCACTGGTGTGGAGCACCCTTCCTGTATCCAGGAAGCCAGTTCCCTGGGTTCTGACCACCCAGGCCTGGACCAGACAGGCACATCCCATAATAACATGCCGATCACCCGAGAACCTCTGGGCTCCAGGTTCCTCTCTGTTTACTCAACCCTTCAACGAAGAAGCCCCTGGACAGAGTCTGTGCCAGGCCTGTGCTGGGCGCTGGGAGTATCCAGGGAGCAGCGCCTGCCCTCCCGGAGCTCACAGACTAGTGCAGGAGACAGCTGGTACCAGTGAGCACCCAGAAAAGAATCGAGTGGAGCAGGGGGAGCACTGGGGGCAGGGAGAGGAGGCCGGGGGAGGGGAACCAAGTCTGCAGGTGGGGTGGGCTGGTCATAGTAGGATGGTCATCTGAGACCCAGCGGTGAGAGAGGCCAGCCAAGTGAAGGGAGGGCAGGAAAAGGCATTCCAGGGGGAAGAGCTGCGTGTGCAAAGTTCCTGTGCCAGGAAGGGCCTTGGGGAGAAAGAGCAGAGCAGAGGGAGGGGAGGGAGCTGGAGAAGGGGGGACGGAGCCGGACCACACAGGCCTGCTGCCACTGGGAGGAGCCGGCACCCCATCCGAGGGTCAAGGAGAAGCCACTGCAGGGGCCCGGAGGGGAGGGTCATGGCCAATTCACGTCCAGAACCTTCTCTGGGCCCAGGGTTTACACAGGGCTTGGGCATACAGTGGTGCTCAATGAATGCTGTTGACAGTAGGGACACATGAGAGAAGGGAGGAGACACCCTTTAGGGCACTGTTGACCCACCCTGCTCAGTCCTCACGCTCCCAAAACTCAGCGAGGAGCCCACTTGAGGACAGGGATAAGCTGGTGTTTGTGGAGCAGCTGCTGCCTGGAGCCGGGGCTTCTCAGACGTCATCTCACGTGTCAGCTCACGTGTCAGCTCACATGTCAGCTCATGTCAGTTCACGGGTAATCTCACATGTCATCTCACGTCATCTCATGTCAGCTCACATGTCATTTCACATGTGAGCTCACGTGTCTTCAGTGAGAACCCCACAAAGAGGTGCATAGACATCCCCAGTGCATTACTGATGCTGTTTTTGCAACAAAATAGGTCCCAAATGGAAACACTCTAATCCTAAGACACACAAACTTGTTTGTTTCTCATTCTCATTAGAAAGGGCATCAAGACATATTCAATATGGAAATCAATCCACATTCGTGGAAATAATTACTAGCTGAATAATGTGGAAGGGCAAGTCAATAGAACTCAGTAAGTGCAGAGGAAAGAAGCCACAACTCTCTCCCTGATTATAGGGTTGAAAACACTGAATTGATAAAACAATGACATTGAATTATGAGGAAACATGCAACTTCTTAACAGAAGAGATAGAAACCAGTTAATGTGATATCTGCTGAGAGAGCATCAAAGCCTGTGATCAGGTCCGAGCATTTTCTAGGCACATGAGTAAACCCCAGAGTCTGACCTGCATCCCAAAGTGAGCCCTGGGGCTGGGCCAGCGACCTGGCATCATCTTCTCTGAGCTGCGTCTCCCCAACACTTTCTCTGGACCACACGCTGCTCTGTCATGTCCACCTCTCCACCCTCACTGTGCAGTCCACCTCTTCCAGGAAGCCTCCTCTGATGACTCCAGACCCCAATTGCCCCAACTCTGAACTCAGCCCATCCTTCCCCTATTAAACATCAGGTGGTCCCAGCAGAATGTGAGATTAACAGACTACAGGGCACAAAGGCAGATGATAGTTTCAAGTTCTCTCTCCCTTGAAGATGACCTCCTCTGGCATTTCTACAGTACTTTATAGTTAGCAGAACCCAGCCGTGCCCCTCACTGTAGTGGACGCTCAGAACCTCAAGCTGCAGTTAAGACTGAGCCTGAGGCCAGAATCTCTAGGTTCAAGTCGTGCCTCCACCACTTCCTAGTTGACCTAGTTGAGCAAGTTCTTTCCCATTTGACATTTTTTCCTCACCTGTAAGCTAACTAACAATGTTATCTCCTTTGTAGGACTGTTACAAGGTCTGTACATGTTAAGCATGTAGGACAGGGCTTGGCCTGTAGAGGTCTCTCCATCATGTCTGAGATCTTCATCATCCTTCCCATTTTACAGAGGAGCAAACTGAGGCACAGAGATGCTAAGGCATGTGTCCAGAATCACACAGATGACTGCTGTCAGAACCAGCTCTTTTAACTCAGATCCAGAGTGTCTGGACCCCCATTCCATTTACTACGTACCAGGGACGGCACTGTTCCATTTACACCTGGTCTCGTCCCACAGCCATCCTCATCTCCCATTTTACAGGTGAGGAAACTGAGACTCTGGGCATGCATGAAAAGTCACTCAAGGTCCCACAGCCAGTAAGGGAAGAATTTCCCACAGTTCAAACCCAGGGCTCCCAGTTGCCACAGCAAAGGCTATTTCCTCCTCCGTTCCTTGTTCTGAGGCTGCAAGGGTGACCAATGGGCCCAGATGAGGGGAGGGGGCTACAGGGACAGGGGGCCAGTTGGGATCTGTAGGAAGAGCAGGCTGGACAGCCAGCCCCCAGGGCTCCAGAGACTGAGTTCGGAACTTTGCCAAAACCTGCAGATTTCAATCCATTGCAAAGCCAGTTCTCCGAGAGCCCCAGGCAGGAGGCAGCAGGTGAAACTCATTTTCTGGGGTTTATGCCTCCTGTTCCTCTTCAGCAGAGATGCTCCAAGGAGCCAGCAATAAATCCTGGGAAGACGGATGTGTCATAAACTCATTATCTTTCCCTTCCCAGGGTCAGAGGTCATATCATTAACTTCCTGCCTACTTTCCCGTGCAGATCTGCGGTGAGGCTGCAAGCCTGTTTTAGGAACGGTAAATCCATCCCCCTCTACCCTTGGAAATCAATTGGAAACCCCGTTGCTAAATTGACTCTAAACATAAACGCTCTCAAACCACAGGCCTGTTCTGGGCCAGGACCAGGCTTCGGAGGGACGTGCCCTGAGGAGACACCATCCTGGAGTGAGACCCGGGTTCTGTCCAGAGTCGGGAGCACCGTAGGGACCAAGCAGGCCAGGTTGAGTCAGGGACACAGCAAACGACAGTGGGGAAACCCCAACTGGGCCAGGCTCTGTGCTTAGCTCGCTCTCTCCTCCCCCTTGGAGGCCCATCTCCTCCACAAATCACTGTCAAAGGTGAGAAGTTCCACTCAGAGAGGGCAGGGGTCTCACCAGCTTCCCCTCAAGAGTCAGGCTGAGGATGGGGACCACGGCCTGGCCCTTAGTCTAGCCTCAGTCCAGGAGACGAGGCTTCCTCACTATCTCGAACACGGAGTCACAAACCCAGGCTTCTCCTTAGAATATGCCCACTCTGAATTAAACCAAGAGATTTGTTCCCGTAAGCTGCCCTTGCAATTTTTGAAGAAGAGAAAACTTTTCATGTGCAGTTCAGTTCAGTCACTCAGTCGTGTCCAACTCTTTGTGATCCCATGGACTGCAGCACACAAGGCTTCCCTGTCCATCACCAACTCCTGGAGTTGACTCAAACTCACGTCCATAGAGTCGGTGATGCCATCCAGCCACCTCATCCTCTGTCATCCCCTTCTCCTCCTGCCTTCAATCTTTCCTAGCATCAGGGTCTTTTCAAATGAGTCAGTTCTTCACATCAGGTGGCCAAAGTATTGGAGTTTCAGCTTCAACATCAGTCCTTTCAATGAATATTCAGGACTGATTTCCTTTAGGATGTAATGGTTGGATCTCCTTGCAGTCCAAGGGACTCTCAAGAGTCTTCTCCAACTCCACAGTTCAAAAGCATCAATTCTTCAGCGCTCAGCTTTCTTTATAGCCCAACTCTCACATCCAACAAAGCCACCGTGCTGTGAGGAAGCCCAAGCCAAAGGGCTTTGGTCAACATTCTCAGCAGAGTCCAAACTTCAAGGCTATCCCAGTTCAAGCGTCAGACATGCGAGACATGAGCATTCTCCAGATGCTCTTAACACCCAGCTATCCAGGTTACCCCACTCTATCTGAATCTTTCATGCTGAGGCCCAGACATTGTAGAATAAGGATCAGACCACCCCCACTGCCTGGAATGTTAGGTCCATGAATCAAGGTAAATTGGATGTGGTCAAGCAAAAATGGTCAAGCAAGAGTGAACGTGGATATCTTAGGGTGCTGAAGCTTCAATAATTTGACCACCTGATGGGAAGAGCCAACTCATTGGAAAAGATCCTGATGCTGGGAAAGATTGAAGGCAAAAGGAGAATGGGGCAGCAGAGGATAAGGGGTTTAGCATCACCAACTCAATGGACATGAATTTGAGTGAACTCCAGGAGATAGTGGAGGACAGGGGAGCATTTTTTGCTGCAGTCCATGGGGTTGCAAAGAGTCAGTCATGTCTTAGCAACTGAAAAACAACACCACCACCCCCAGTGCACCTTGTCCAAATTTTTGACTCTGATTGGCTTCTTTTTTTCATCTCTAATTTTTTTGGTATACTTTTTATAATTTTATTTCATTCAAGTGTAGTTGATTTACAGTGTTGTGTTAATTTCTGATGTACAGCAAAGTGATTCAGTTACACATATCAATGAGTCAGTTGAGTCACTCTGTTGTGTCCAACTCTTTGTGACCCCATGGACTGCAGTGTGCCAGGCTTCCCTGTCCTTCACCAACTCCAAGATATACACATTCTTATTCATACAGACTCTGGTTGTTAATTCACATGACTAAATTTGGGTGGGAGGCAATGGTAGAAGTTGCTATCTAACAGTGGATAACCAGATAATACGAAACAATATTCGAAGTGGTTTGACTCTGAGTCTCTATCTTAAACTCGCAGAAAGTTAATGTGTTTATCCTGGGAGAGGCCACCAGTGCTGAGTGTGTGTAACAAAGCACCCCAAGCCTTGAAAACTTGCAGCAGCAGCAATCTATTTTTTATCACCCGGTGCCTGGCTAGGTGACATCTTGCTAGTTCCACCTGGTCTTACCCTTGTCCTGCATTCCATCTGGTCTGGAAAGTCCAACTTGGCCTCCTTCACCCTACCCCACCCCTACGCCAGTAGTTGGATGTTGGCCAGAGGGCTTCAGCTCCCCACACGCCCACTTATCCTCCAGCAGTCTCAGGGCAGCGTTCCAAGAGGATAAAAACAGACGGTTGGGCCCTGAGGTCTGCTCTTTGAAGGCGTATCACCTCTCTTCATCTGAGGTCTAGGGTAAAAGCCAGCCCCAGGCTTGTGTAGACTCAAGGGGAGGAAAGGAAAACTCCATCTTGTCCTTTAAGCTTTATTTATTTATTTTACTTCTGGCTGTGCTGGGCCTTTGTTGCTGCTCGCGGGCTTTCTCTAGTTGCCGCGAACAGGGATACTCTTCACTGCGGTGCGCGTGCTCCTCGTGGCTTCTCTTGTTGCAGAGCATGGCGCCTAGAGCACAGGCTCGGTCGGTGGTGGGACGCAGGCTTAGTTGCCCGGCAGCATGTGGGATCTTCCTGGACCAGGGATGGGAGCCATGTTCCCTGCATTGACAGGCAGATTCTCAACCACCGGACCACCAGGGAAGCCCAGACTCCATCTCCTGATGGAGCCAATGGCGGAGTTATGCTGCAAAGGTACGCGAACGGGGGTGCGGGGGTGGGGGGGAACGGTGGCCGTATTCCTACAACATGCCGCACTGAGGAAGCTGTAGGCAAGCCAGCAGGAGAAGCCTGTGTGTTCTGTGTGGAGAAAAGAGGTTCAAGAGTGAGCCTAAGACCCCCAAGGGGCTCACTTAGTCCCACAAGGCAGGGGCTCCCCACTGCACTCCCAAGAGGAAAGAGGTCCGTGCTGTCTCTCCATGGCCCCCGCGGCCGCCCGGCCAGTCCTCCCCAGCCCCTTCAACCCAGTGCCAGCGAGTAGGGGTCAAACACTCCCCTCCCTGGTGTTATGTCTGTTGAGGCAGTCCAAGGGTGTGTTGGGAAAGTATTTCTGGACACAGAGCGTTTCAGAAGGGAGTGAGTTTATTAAGAATGAAGAGTAGAGATAAAGTGGGTACTGTGAGCACAGCAAGCCTACAGCTCCTGACAGGCCAGGGAGAGTGGGCAGTTTTTGTGGGTTAATAGCCAATTTTTAGAGCCTCAAGGCAAAGAAAAGTCCTGCTGGAAGGTTGGCGTTAGGTGCTTGACTGGGGCACTGTGTTTTAGTCACTCAGTCGTGTCTGACTCTTTGCGACTCCATGGACTGTAGCCCGCCAGGCTCCTCTGTCCATGGGGATTCTCCAGTCAAGATACTGGAGTGGGCTGCCATACCCTCCTCCAGGGGATCTTCCCAAGCCCAGGATCGAACCCAGATTTTTCTTTACCGTCTGAGCCACCAGGGAAACTGCTGGGGTGCTAGAGGGTGTTTGCCAGAGAAGGCATCTTTGCCTAATTGGAAGTCAGGGAGCTTGTTAGTGAAGATCAGGTGGGCTTTGGGCAACGGTTACAAAGCGGCTCAGTCATCTTCGGAGGTGACCTTGGTTCTGGGCTCTGCTTCTGTGGCCTTGGCACAAGGCCCGCACCTGTGGCCTGGGGCAGGCCTCCACAGCGTCTGCATTTGCTTTCTATTCCAGCCCCATGGCATCCTGCCATGGAGTTTTCCTACTTGCAGAGAGGCAGCCCAGCTGGGTACCTGGGGAGGTGCCTGTGACAAGGGGGCCTGGAGGGGCTTTGACTGCAGGCTGGGAGTGCTGAATGAGTCTCTAATAGAGGTGAGGGGAGGCCCATTCCAAGGGGCAACCCATAGTCACTCAGTCATGTCTGACTCGTGACCCCATGGACTGCAGCCCACCGGGCTCCTCTGTCCACAGGATTCTTCAGGCAAGAATACTAGAGTGGGTTGCCATTCCCTTCTCCAAGGGATCTTTCCAACCCAAGGATCGAACCTGGGTTCCTGCGTTGCAGGCAGATTCTTTACCAAATGAGCCACCAGGGAAGTCCCTTTAGGTCGTAGAGTAATATCAAATCTTGTTTTAATCACATAAATGTCCGTTATACTTCAGTTCAGTTCAGTCGCTCAGTCGTGTCCGACTCTTTGCGACCCCATGAATCGCAGCACGCCAGGCCTCCCTGTTCATCACCATCTCTCGGAGTTCACTCAGACTCACATCCATCGAGTCAGTGATGCCATCCAGCCATCTCATCCTCGGTCGTCCCCTTCTTCTCCTGCCCCCAATCCCTCCCAGCATCAGAGTCTTTTCCAATGAGTCAACTCTTCGCATGAGGTGGCCAAAGTACTGGAGTTTCAGCTTTAGCATCATTCCTTCCAAAGAAATCCCAGGGTTGATCTCCTTCAGAATGGACTGGTTGGATCTCCTTGCAGTCCAAGGGACTCTCAAGAGTCTTCTCCAACACCACACTTCAAAAGCATCAATTCTTCGGCGATCAGCCTTCTTCACAGTCCAACTCTCACATCCATACATGACCACAGGAAAAACCATAGCCTTGACTAGACGGACCTTAGTCGGCAAAGTAATGTCTCTGCTTTTGAAAATGCTATCTAGGTTGGACATAACTTTTCTTCCAAGGAGTAAGCGTCTTCTAATTTCATGGCTGCAGTCACCATCAGCAGTGATTTTGGAGCCTGTTATACTTATCCCACTCTAAATAACCATCCAAAGAATTTTTTAAAAATACATTTGTGGTAACTCCTTTTTTGAAAGAAAAAAAAATTGTACCTCATTGAAATAGTAGCTAGACCTCTTTTGTTTTATCAAAGTTTTTTGTTGATATTCTTAATTGCCCTTATTAGCATCTGTAAGGCCCATTGAGAAGACCTCAATGAAGATTCCTAAACTGGGTTTTGTTTTTTGTTTTGTTTTGTTTTGTTTTGTTTTCATTCAAAAAAGTTCTTAGGTTAAAGTCAAAATGAAAAGTTGAGGGATGGCGTGAGGTGAGGGCAGGTTGAGGAAGGGGCTGTCTATGCTGCCCAGGAAGCTGCTCAGGGTAGGGTGAGAGAGACCCTTCCTCCCAGTCCCCACCCCGGGGATCTCCCACCAACAGTGTGTGGATTGGGGGTTCAGATCAGTCTTGCCTAAATTTTAAGGATCTGTGAGCTGGGGGGCCAGAACTGGCCCAGCCTGAGTCAGACACCAAATTTAGAATAAATCCTAGTGTCCAGGCGAGGGGAGAAGGTCAAGTAAGACCTAGGGCACCCCTACTATCACCATCTGGAAAGGGATGAGAGGCAGACAGCTTGAGGAGGGAGGAGAACTGGGCGAGTCCCAATCCTCAGGAGGAAGCAGATGTGAAAACTGAGGCTAGGAGCAGAGGAACTTCCCGAGATTACCCAGCGACAAAGCAGTTGAGCTGGGACCTGAACTAAATTCCGGCGCCTCTGCTCTAACCACTGAGCAGCAGACCGTCAGGCTGCAGACTTAGCAGACTCCACAAAAGCTGGAGGGGCTGCGGGACCCCCATAGCCGTCAGAAGGGTCCTGCATCCCAGGACGCCAGAGAAGGCAGGCCCTCTGCCCTGGGTGCCCCCAGCCCCTCTCGGAGGGCTTGGCTTTGTGAGTGCGTCCAGGGTGCGGCGGCTGAAATGGGGGCGCATCTCGAAGCTTCCAGACCTCACCACCACAGCTGATACCAGCCAATTACTCCAAATAATGGGGCTGTTTGCTCAGGAAATCGAGGAGGCAGTAAACAGTTGCCAACATAATTAAACACAAGCGGTGAACATGCCAGGCTTCTCAACGCCACCAGGCGACTCCACTGCAACCTCCCCTCCGCCGGCTGAGATGAAGCCACTGGGCTGTTTGTCTGTTGAGCTGAGCGACTGAGAGGCAGGGGATCAAAGAAAATCCAGAGGGTATGGGGTAGTGGTCAGGTGCCTTGGGAACCACTGAGTATAAAACCTTTGGTTTATAGATAGGGAAACTGAGATCCAGAGGGGCAGAGAGGCCTGCCCAAGGACAATAGGCTAGCGGCTGAGGTAGGTCAGAAATGTTCCCAGCACATCTGGATACATGCAGGGTCAAGGTCATGGGGATAGGACAGAGTCTGACAGATAATGAAACTGAGGTTCCGAGAGGGTAGGCAACTTGCCCAAGGACTCACAGTAAGTGGCAGAAATAGGAATTGGACACAGGTCTGTTTGGCATGGGGGCTTCCCTGTGGCTCAGATGGCAAAGAATCCACCTGCAATGCAGGAGATCCCTGTTCAATCCCTGGGTGGGGAAGGACCCCTGGAGAAGGGCATGGCAACCCACTCCAGTATGCTTGCCTGGGAAATCCCATGGAGAGAGGAGCCTGGTGGGCTGCAGTCCATGGGGTCACACAGAGTCAGACATGGCTGAGTGACTAACACTGCTGCTCCTACTACCGTTTGGCATCTTAATTGCGCTCTGCTGCCTGCCTCTCCTCAACCACTGGATCAGAAGGAGAGGAATTGGGAGAGATCGGGGAGAGCAGATTTCCATTCCGGGCTGAGGGAGACAAGAGCAAGGGCACAGAGAGGGGACCCTGTTTGGTGTTCGTACCAGCTAGTCCTCTGGGTACAAGGCAAAGTCCCGCTCACCTTGCCGTGAACAGTCCAGGGAATACACAGGCTCACATAACTGAGAGGGCCTGAGACACTCAGGGGCAAGACCGAATATCTCCCGTTTGTCCAGCCAGATCCACCCCACCCTGCCCTGCGCCCCAGAAGGATGACCTGCGTTTTGACTGCTGTTCCTCTGGCTTCTGCACTAGTGAAAGTGAAAGGCGCTCAGTCGAGTCTGACTCTTTGTGAGCCATGGACTATACAGTCTATGAAATTCTCCAGGACAGAATACTGGAGTGGGTAGCCTTTCCCTTCTCCAGGGGATCTTCCCAACCCAGGGATGGAACCCCGGTCTCCCGCACTTCGGGTGGATTCTTTACCAGTTGAGCCACTAGGGAAGCCCATCTCCACTAGGGGGCGCCCCACAGGGAGGCTGGAGGCAGGGAGGCCCAGGTGTCCATTGCTGCTCTTCCTATGCAGGGCCACCAGGGCGGTGACTCACCGCCGCACTCAGTTCCCCCAGGCACCTCTCCAAGGAGCCCCCTGTCTCCAAGTTCTGACAACTGCTCAGTCCCCTTCACCCTTCTCAGGCCCAAAAGTAGCAAAGTATCCCCTCTGCTACTTGCCCTGGAGAGCTGAACTATCCTTTGTGGTGTCTCTCCAAGCCGCTTTAAGTTTTCTTTGTTTTTGGCTTCCCTGGATCTTCACTGCTGCACGTGGGCTTCCTCTGTTGCGGTGAGTGGGGTCTGCTCTATGCAGTGTGCGGGCTTCTCACTGCAGTGGCGTCTCTGCAGCACGAACTCGAGAACCTGCGGACTCAGCAGCTGCTGTGCAGGGGCCTGGTTGCCCATGGCATGCGGGATCTTCCTGGACCAGGGACTGAGCCTGTGACCCCTGCGTTGGCACATGGATTCTTAACCATTGCACGCCCAGGGAAGTCCCCACACTGCTTTCACTCATGTAAATTGTCCATTTATTAAGTTTCCCTCAAGTTGCCCGATTTTGTTTCCCACTGAAGCCCAAACTCATAAAAATTGGCTCCAGGTATGGCTTGAGCCAGTGGCTCAAATGAGGACAACAGAGACCCGGGCTCTGTCCGTCTCCCTTCTCCTCCTTTTTTGATACCAGCTTCATCCTCAGACTCTCCACAGTAGCCCCCTTACCTTCCTACCCCATCCCCCACTCTACCCCACTCTCACCTCCAATGATCCACATTCTCCCAGTCTCACCTCCCCACATCTCATACTTCAAGGAAGAGACAATCTCTTTGAGTATCTTAATGGAAAAAACCTATTTGTTTCCCCAAAGCTGGAGCAAACCTCCATGTCTCATTGCTTCTGATTATGTTCCCAACCAAGCCAGTAACTGTGGGTGATGGCTAACTGGCTGTAGCCAATCAAGGCCCACCCTGAAGCTGTGAGCAGGCCAATCTCACCTAAACCACATGGTTGAGGATGAAAAAGGTGTCAGATCCAGGAGAACCTGGACATGCTAGGGTTGGGGCAGGGCAGTCAGGAGGCAATAGTCCAGTGGGCACTGATAGGGCCTGGCCTAGCGCAGAGCTGGAGGCAGTGAGAAGGAAGAGGTTTCAGGGAGAGACGTGCAGATGTCCATTCCTGCATCGCAAGGACCCGGCTGAGGAACTGAATTCCAGAGGAGGCATCTGGCCCCAGGTGGCTCAGAACCTAACCTCCCAGGCCTTCCAGACTGTGTTGATGGATAAATAGCAGCTGGAGGAAGTATGAATGCAGAGCCAGGGCCCAGCAGCCACCCACACCTGCAAGTCATGGAGACCAGGCCACAGATGGAGAAAAATTTAACCACCAGATGGACCCAAGACAGGGTAGGAGGCTCTAGCGGTGAAAAGCTGACAGTCAGGTATGGCGAAATACTGACAGTCATATAAGACAGGGAAAAGCCCTGGACTCTGAAAATCTCACCAACCTTGACCCAGATCTTGGCCCTGCCACTCATTTTCTGTGAAGCCTTAGGCAAGTTACTGATCTCTCCGGATGTTGGGTTTCTGATCTATACAAAGACAGTTTAGACTTGATTAGAGGGACCAGCTGCCCAAGTCAGATTCTGGGAGCAATGTGAGCTGCAGCTCAAAAAATCGATCCCTGAGTCAAGGAAGAAGTTCTTCGCTGTAGCCACCACCCCACCACTCCCTGCGCTATCAGAGAGGAAGCACAGCACTTAATTGGCCTGTTGAGGTGCTGGAGACTACATGGGCCTCATTAGGTATTTTGTCAAGCCGTATGCGTAAGTTGACCAGAAAGCCTGTCAGAAGCATCTGGGGGCTGGAAGAGCAGGTGCTGCTAGAGGCAGCATGGCAGGATGTCTCAGCAGCCCTACCCTGCCGCTGCCGCTGCTGAGTCGCTTCAGTCGTGTCCGACTCTGTGCGACCCCACAGACGGCAGCCCACCAGGCTCCCCGTCCCTGGGATTCTCCAGGCAAGAGCACTGGAGTGGGTTGCCATTTCCTTCTCCAATGCATGAAAGTGAAAAGTGAAAGTGAAGTAGCCCAATCGTGTCCGACTCTTCGCGACCCCATGGACTGCAGCCTACCAGGCTCCTCCGTCCATGGGACTCTCCAGGCAAGAGTACTGGAGTGGGGTGCCATCACCTTCTCCAAGCAGCCCTACCGTAGGGACCTGCAAACCCAAGGACCCTGTTAACTCAGGTCAGGTTGCTGATTGGAGCCCCTGGCAAAGGGAAGTAGTCCTTCCTGCAGGTGCTCCTCGAGGACGCAGATACCCTGCCTCCCTGACCCAGCTACCTGGCTGCACTCCATCTGACAAAATAGCTTCCAGCCCGCTAGGGGGCACTGTGGAGACTAAGCCGCAAGCGTAGGACCCGTAGGACCTGCAGGGAAGACTGCGCTCTGTTATTCCCATCTCAGGTTGGGTCCACCCAGGGGCTGACGCAGAGTGTTGGAAAGACGCAGCAATTCCAGCTTGATTAAATGAAAATGGAATATTCAAGAGGGAAGGCAGTCTGGCCCCACACAAGTGTTCCCTACGCTGAATATAGTAGAGCCACACCTTCAGGGCTCTACTAAAACAGCACACCTTTGGGGCTTCCCTGGTGGCTCAGAGGTTAAAGCGCCTGCCCACAATGTGGGAGACCGGAGTTCAGTCCCTGGGTCCGGAAGATCCCCTGGAGAGGGAAATGGCAACCCATTCCAGTATTCTTGTCTGGAGAATCCCATGGATGGAGGAGCTTGGTGGGTACAGTTCACGGGTCGCAAAGAGTTGGACACGGCTGAGCAACTTCACTTTCACTTGTTTGTTTAATCTTTGAACTCATCATGAGAAATGCCTGGCCTGATGAGACTCCTTGAAACCCCATGAATCACAGCACGCCAGGCCTCCCTGTCCATCACCAGCTCCTGGAGTTTACCCAAACTCATGTCCAGCAAGTCAGCGATCCCATCCAGCCATCTCATCCTCTGTCGTCCCCTTCTCCTCCTGCCCCCAATCCCTCCCAGCATCAGGGTCTTTTCCAATGAGTCAACTCTTCGCATGAGGTGGCCAAAGTATTGGAGTTTCAGCCTCAGCATCAGTCCTTCCAATGAACACCCAGGGCCGGTCTCCTTTAGGATAAACTGGTTGGATCTCCTTGCAGTCCAAGGGACTCTCAAGAGTCTTCTCCAACACCACAGTTCAAAAGCATCAATTCTTTGGTGCTCAGCCTTCTTCACAATCCATTCTCATATCCATACATGACCACTGGAAAAACCATAGCCTTGACTAGATGCGTCTTTGTTGGCAAAGTAATGTCTCTGCTTTTTAATATGCTATCTAGGTTGGTTATAACTTTCCTTCCAAGGAGTAAGCGTCTTTTAATTTCATGGCTGCAATCACCATCTGCAGTGATTTTGGAGCCCCCCAAAATAAAGTCTGAGATTGCTTCCACTGTTTCCCCATCTATTTGCCATGAAGTGATGAGACCAGATGCCATGATCTTCGTTTTCTGAATGTCGAGCTTTAAGCCAACTTTTTCGCTCTCCTCTTTCACTTTCATCAAGAGGCTTTTGAGTTCCTCTTCACTTTACTCGACGTACTCCTTTTCCTATTTGGAACCAGTCTGTTGTTCCATGTCCAGTTCTAACTGTTGCTTCCTGACCTGCATATAGGTTTCTCAAGACGCAGGTCAGGTGGTCTGGTATTTCCATCTCTTTGAGAGTTTTCCACTACTTCACGGCAAATAGAGGGGTAGAAAACTGGAAGTACTGACAGATTTCCTCTTCTTGTGCTCTAAAATCACTGCAGATGGTGACTGCAGCCATGAAATCAGAAGACATTTGCTTCTTGGCAGGAAGACTATGGCAAACCTAGACAGTGTGTTAAAAAGCAGAAACATTACTCTGCCGACAAAGGTCCGTACAGTCAAGGCTATGGTCTTCCCAGTGGTCATGTATGGTTGTGAGAGCTGGACCATAAAGAAGACAGAGCAGTGAAGAATTGATGCCTTCGAACTGAGTTGCTGGAGAAGACTCCTGAGAGTCCCTTGGACTGCAAGGAGATCAAATCAGTCAGTCTTAAGGGAAATCAACCCTGAATACACATTGGAAAAACTGATGCTGAAGCTGAAACTCCAGTATTTTGGTCATCTGATGCAAACAACTGACTCATTGAAAAAGTCCCTGATACTGGAAAAGATTGAGGGCAGAAGAGGGTGTCAGAGGATGAGATGGCTGGATGGCATCACCGATGTAATAGACATGAACTTGGGCAAACTTTGGGAGATGGTGAGGGACAGAGAGGCCTGGCATGCTGCAGTCTATGGGGTCGCAAAGAGTCGGACACGACTGGATGACTGAACAACAACAGCCGACTGAAGATGACTCATTCACTGAGCGGCTGTCCAGCCCTGGAAACTCTGAAGCCCAAACTGAGAGCCATTTCCCTTTTCTTAGACAGCACTCATAAGAACAAGATGTTGTATTTTCAGTAACTCTTGGGCTGTGGCTAATGGCCTAGGCATCTAGTCAAGTGCACAGGAGATGCTTAGATGATATATTAAAGATACCCTGCTATGGAGCCACGAGCTCTGCAAAGCCATTGCCAGAGCCCAGCAGGACGTTTATAAACCTGTGTTGATGCCATACTCACATGACAGTGGATGGAGCAACACGGCCCGTCAACCTGACAGCCCAGGCAGCCAGCATCGCTACTGGGATCCCTCACAAGACTGGACGCTACCATCCTGCCACCATAACCTAATGGCTGCAAACGCGGGTCTCCATCTGCGTGGGCAGGAGGGACTGGGGAACCTGTCACCACTCTAGCTGCTCACTGTGCAGGAAGGGGACTGGCTTGTATCATGCTCTTGAGATGTTTGCTTCATGTTCAAAACGTGCTGGAGTCCTAGCCCTGGGTTTCTCTGTTTCACCACCACCTACTACACCATAGCATCCACCTGAGTCCACCACTCTGCCCTGTGGGACTTGGGGCTGGGGAATTAGTGCAACTTTGCTAACATTCCTACTGTTTGCCATGTGGAATGATAGACGGCCTTGCTCAGATCTAAGTCTCAGGTCTACATCTGGCACCTGGGGAGTGGTGGCAGGGTTACTCTTTATCATTCTCTATGAGGTTGGGAATCTTCCCTGACGGGCCCCCAGGGCTGGGGAACAGACAAGTTGAGGGTGTGGGGTGGGGGTGGCTCTCAACACAGAACAAGAGTTGCAGGAATTGTACTCTGGGCACCTTCAAGAATTCTTTCTCCACCCATCTCTCTTGTTTCTGCTGCATTCAGCAAAGTGGTCTCACTTTCTCCCATCAGACCCATAAGGATAAGTAAGGTGACCCCAAGCAGGGCTTTCAGTTCCATCATCCCAAAGATAAAAGAGTTTCTCCCACTTACTTCAGTGGAAAGTCTCAGGGAGGGCTCTGATTGGCTCATCTCTGAGTCAATCAGTAGGACCCAGAATATAGTATTCTGATTGGTCAAACCCGAGTCACATGTCTGTTTCTGAGCAGGGTGAAGTCAAGTTACGGAACTGAGGGTCCTCAGATCACACGGGTCTGATGGAGGTTCTCACAGAGTGAAAGAGATGCTATTGGCAGAAGAGGGGAGGGGGATACAAAGGCAAACATTCTACTCACCCCTCACACACTCACACTCTCAGAGTTTGTTCCTCTTCACCCTTTAAGACTCAGCCCTGCCTTCACCTGTATCAGAAACCTCCCTGGCCCGCTTCCGACTGTCAGAAGGCCCTCTTCTGTATCCCTGTAGCATCCTGCCCTTGCCATGGCATCCCCACCAGCTGGTGCAAGTGGATCTCCCCCCACATCCTCCCAACCACCCCCCCAACCACAGGGACTCCTGGAAGGCAGGGTCCTGCACAGCCGCTCCTGGCGTAGCAAAGCTATCAGAAGCAGCTGTTGGGTGAACAATTTGTTGAACTACTGACTTTCTAAGACTCCCTAGTAGAGTAGACTGAAATCCTTCCAATGACTGGTCAATCTGGGCCAGTCAGTCTAAAACCCAGCCAGTTCCCAGGAAGGACAGGGAAGCAGAGTGTGTAAAGCTGGTTCTGCAGGTGACCCACAGGGCAGTTCTGATCCCTCTACCCAAAAGGTGACATGGCCAGGAGCTCTGTGTCACTGAGAACTGTCCAAGAACTCAGCCACACACAGCAAACCACTGGACAAAGAAAAGTGTCCCTCCAGTGGTAAAAAATCTGCCTGCTAATGCAGGAGACAAAGGAGACATGGGTTCAGTCCCTGGGTTGGGAAGATCCCCTAGAGAAGGAAATGGCAACCCACTCCAGTACTCTTGCCCGGAGAATCCCATGGACAGAGCAGCCTGGCAGGTTACAGTCCATGGGGTCACAAAGAGTGGGACACACCTGAGCAGCACACGCAGCCCTCTTGTCTCATGCTGGTTGTTTGCACAAACGGCCACCCAGGACCTGCAGCCCATATCTTTCCCAGCCCCCTGGGAACTCAGGCAAGAGCTAGCCAGGCAAACTCTTCAATTCAGCAACTCCACACGTAGGTGTCGATACCAGAGACAAACTCCCACATGCACCCAGGAAGGCATGAACAAGGAGGTTTGTTGCAGTCATTTTTATAGGAAAAAAAAAAAAAAAACCCAAGTAACCAGAGGGAAATGATTTAGGAAGGGAGCAAGGGAAGGAGAAGATCTAAATAATTGAACATGACCCATGCCTTGTGAAAAAGAATGAGGTAGCTCAGTTTGTGCTGACATGGGAAAATGTCATTTATTTTAAATGCTAAAATGCCAGAGAACAAAACAACACATATAGTATCATACCTTTAATGCTTTTCAAAATGCACAGAGCAAACACACATAGCTCAGTATACATTTATATGTTCAGAAATGCATATCTAAATAGTCTGTAAGGATTACTTATGACACTGATAACAGTATCTATATGGAAGAGACTGGGGGAAAAAATGGAGATGATTATAGAGAAGGATGAAACACAGGCACTTTTCTTTTATCTGAATTCATCAGCATAAACAATAAGAAAATCTGTGCACAGCATTTGTGTAATTAAAAATAATTTTAAGTGAATGGGGGAAATGACAGGATAAGCTTATTGCAACATTGTTATAATAGCAGATAAGCCAAAAGCAACCTAGATATTCATGTATAGGGAACTAACTAAATAAATGATGGTGCCTATGGCAACAGAACACCAGGCAGCCAGGGAAAGAATGGAGCAGGTCCATGTGGGAAGATGTTCTCAAATGAAAAAGCAACTTGAAAGCAGTGTGTATTGTGGTGATCTCATTTTTGTTATAGAAAGAAAATTTAGAATATGCATTAAAATGCATGCCATATTATGAAGAGTGGAACTTCGGAATCATACAGAGCTGGGTTGAGCTCTCTGCTATGTCTCACTTACAGAGTGGCTTGAGTAGATCACTCCACATCTCTGAACCTCAGCTTGGCCATCTCTTTCATGGAGGATTAATTGAAATAAAGTATCCAAAATATTTGTCACGGCAGAGACAAGAGAGCAAATTCATAACTTTATTTTGTTGCTATCGTTGCAGTGTTTCATCTAGAAAGTATATTTGGGGCAAAGGGAATATAGTGATTTTGTTCAGTCAATTTCAGTCAATCCTAAAGGAAATCAACCCTGATTATTCACTGAAATAATGAATAATTGTTATTCATTCCAACTGATGCTGAAGTTGAAGCTTCAGTATTTTGGCCACCTGATGCAAAGAGCCAGCTCATTGGAAAAGACCCTAATGCTGGGAAAGACTGAAGGCAGGAAGGTGAAAGGGATGGCAGAGGATGAGATGGTTGGGTGGCATCATTGATTCAATGGACATGAGTCTGAGCAAACTCCAGGAGGTAGTGAGGGACAGGGTGGCCTGGTGTGCTGCAGTCCATGGGGTTGCACAGTCATACACAGCTGAGCTAAATAATTCTTTTTGAAAGGACTTTATTGAGGTAGAATTGAAATGCAATAAACTGAACATATTTAAAATATAAAATTGGATAAATCTTGACATATGTGCATATCCATGAAACCGTCACCACAATCACGATAATGAATATATCCATCACCACCAGCAGGTTCCTCGTGCCCTTTTGTAATCCACCCATTGTGGTCCTCAGCCCCAAGCAAGCACTGATTTGCTGTCTGACCCTATAGACTAGTTTGCATTTCCTAGAATTTAATGTAAGTGAATTCATCCAATACGTGTGCTTCTTTATTTACTCCTTCCACTCAGCATAATTATGTGGTGATTTAGCCATGTTGATAAAGGTATCAAGAGTTCATTCCTTTTTACTGCTGAGGCACATAACATTGTCAGATCTCTATAAATCTTTTGTTAGATTCATCGATAAGTATTTCATATTTTTAAGCCATTGTAAATAGGAGTTACAATGAATTCAAGTTTCTGATTGTTCTTTGCTATTGAAATAATCTTTCTAAAATTTGTTAATATGGTGAATTACATTTATACTTCTATAATAGACATAGGGTTATTCAAGTTATCTATTTCTTCTTGACTGAGTTTTGGTCATCTGTGTCTCGAAAGGAATTGGCTCATTTCATCTAACAAATTTATGTGCATAATTATTCATAGTATTTCCTTGTTATACTTATGTCTATAGGCTTAACATTCCTGATTTTGATTTTTCTATTCTCTCTCTCTCTCTCTCTGTGTGACCTAACTAGAAACTTGCCAATTTTATTTATCTTTTCTGAAAACCAGCTTTTGGTTTCATTATTTCTATTAATTACCTGTTTTCTATTTCATTCATTTATGCTTCAATTTTTATTATTTTCTTCCCTCTGCTTGCTTTAAGTTTAATTTATTCTTCTTTCTCTAATTTCTTGAGTTATTTTTAAAGTGTTCTTTCCTTCTAATATATATAAAATCATGCTATAAATTTCCCTCCTAAACATTGCTTTAGCTTCATCTCACAAATTTTGATGTATCTTTATTCTTATTTAGTTCAAAATACATTTCCATTTTCCTTAAGATTTCTGCTCTTTTGATCCATGAGTTATTTAGAAGTATGTTGTTTAATTTTCATATTTGGAGAGTTTCTGAAAATCTTTCTGTTGTTGATTCTAGTTTAATTCCACTGAAGCCAGAGAACTTATTTTCTATAATTTGTTCTTTTTGAATTAGTTTTGTTTTTTGGTCCTAGACACCATCTATCTTTGTGAATGTGCCACACATACTTGAGAAGAACGTGTATTTTGCTGCTGTTGGGTGGAATATTCTATAAATGTCAAGCC